>QVTG01000212.1:9217-39464 GCA_013305925.1 Geotrichum reessii | reverse complement strand
TTATTATTATTATTATTATTATTATTATTATTATTATTATTATTATTATTATTATTTATTATTATTATTATTATTATAACTTATTTATTTGTCTTGAAATTTTAATTATTTACATTTAGGGTCATAGAATATTTTTATTATATGTATATATATTTTATTATTTTTGTGTGTGCATGCCCTGGTTAGTCCTGCTTCTTGTTGAGGTTTCTGAAAACCTTGCGTCTCTGGGCCAAAACATGGGTAAACATAACGTAGAAGCCCGGGATATAAATAAGCAAGGTAGTCTTTAAAAACAGAGAGTAAACGGTAGAATACTTTTGGGCTTCAGGAAGACTGAGCAAAACAAGAATCCACTCAGAGCCGGCGCCCAAAGGGTACAAAACAAAGAATGCAGAATATCTGAGCCAAGTCAAAGCGTAAGGAACATCACCCGGTCTGACAAGGCTGTAAACGTAATAGGTGTATCTAAGGATCTCAGTGATACTCCAAGCAAGAACACAGGTCGAGAACGCAAAGGAGGTACCAACATTGGGAAACAGGTACAAAACACCCCAGACAACAAGAATTCTTGAGGCCACCTGCATGGCAGCGGTTACAAGAGGAGATCTTACAATACGAATGGCCGAGTGAACAACTTCAAGCAGCATAAGTGTTTGAACCCAGCGGGTGAACTCCTCGAGGCCCTCAGAGACAAAGTCGGAGCCGACGAGTGGGAACAGAATAACCAGCCTGGCCAAGACGGCAGCCCAGAGGAAGCCGCTGACTGCATTGTAGGCGACCAAATACTTGTGGACAAAAGGCGAAGGGCTCTTAGAAACCTTGGCAGAAGTAGAAGAAGTGGCCATTGCGGTTATGGAAATGGTAAAAAAACAAAACAAATGCAGAACCTGGAAGAGATGATTGAAAGAAAGTAAGAGTGAGAAGATCTGGAAGAGAGATTTTAAGTTTTTTTTTTTTTTTTTTTTTTTCAAGCTCAACCAAAAATTGACATCAACAACAACGACAAAAAAAAAAAGAGCCAGCGAAACAAAATTCCAAAATTTTTGTCCAGTCTTTACTATTATTATGATTTAATATTGTTACATTCTTTTTTCTCTTTTCTTTTACCTCTTCAACACCGAAAAAAATAAAATATAAATTCACGCTTCTCACGATCTATAACAGTTCTTAACCGACATTTTTAGATAATAATGAGAAAGTTTATTGTACTTTTGGCACTTTTTGTGTGTACGGTGTTTGCTGCCCGCTCATCGACTACGTGGTCAGCCCTTGACCGCGAGATCTTTAAGCTCAATGATCAGGTCTCAAAGGATCTCGGCGACAAGACTTCTTTCTACGACTGGCTTGAGGTATCGTCTAAGGCTACGCCAGAGGAGATTCATCGTGCTTACAAGCGTCTGTCTCGTAAGATTCATCCCGACAAGGTTCGCAGAACGTCTGGCGCCAAGAGTGTCAAGGAAGCTACAGATCGGTTTACTCGTCTCGGTCTCATCAACAAAATTTTGCGTGACACAGATTCAAAAGAACGTTACGACTTTTTTCTGGAGCACGGATTTCCTAAATTGAGAGGCACAGACTATTTCTACTCGAGATACAGACCAGGCATTGGCTTTGTTGCCGTTTTTCTATTTTTATTAGTTGGATTTGGCCACTATGTAGCGCTAAAGATTACGGCTTCCCAGCACAGGAACCACATGTCTATGATAATCCAGGATGCAAAGGCTATTGCCTGGCCTGCTGGGTTTCCTGAAAGTGGCAAGAAAAAAATTTCTCTTCCTAATGGTAAGATATTTATGGTCTACCCCGACGGCGGTGTCAGCTTGGTCGAGAATAACATTGAGTATCCGCTGCTCCTGGAAGACATTCACGATCCAAAAATTAAGGATACTCTTTTATACACTCTACCTTTGAAGCTATTTCATCAATTCTTTCCTCCAAAGCCTCCTGGCCGTGTTCTCGGTACCAAGGAAAAGTCCGACACTACTTCTAAGTCTACTGAAGACGAAATCGAAAGCATTGATGAAAAGCCAAAGTTGAAGGCCAAGCCTGCGGTCAAGGCTGGCGGCAGAAGAAGAAAATAGACCTGATACAGAATAAATAATCATCTAAGTATAAATACTGATTAAAATAAGAGCATTTTTTATCTTGGGTTGAATAGCTAGCTGTACACTTGTATTATTATTAGTATTATTACAGTTGTTGTCAACGCATTTATCTTTTTTTTTAAAAAAAAAAAGATTGTTAGGAACAATTCTCTACTTTTTTTTTTCTGTGGTATATTTTTAATTGTTGTGGATAGTCTTACTGCGAACGAGATCAAGACCCGAATCATCATCTTCATCATCCTGACCATCATTGGCTCCCAAAAGTTGGACGGCAGTCTCATTAGATTCCTGTCCACCATTGTTTACATTGAGGTCGTAGTCCTCATCCTCGTCGTCTTCGTCGCTAGAACCGAATTGAGAACCGACAGTCATTTGTTGAGAAACGTAGCGGAAGAACTGGCCAGATACATCAGGTTCGCCTTCTTTATGATCTTCAGAGCCTTCAAGATCCTGAATATCATCATCTTCTTGTCCCATCTGATCGTTTCTCTCAATTTCACCAGTCTCAATGTCAGGGATACTACCATTACCATCACTACTAATCATCCCACCAAGAACAGAACCGTATTGCTCTCTTGATTTAGTCAATGTGTCAGTGACATAAAATACCCAATCACTGTCTTGGACAGCTTTTTCGACAACGAGACTGACAGTCTCAGGAGGGTAGGTGCTGGTAAACTTGACAACCTCTTCCGAGATGAGAGTCAAATGACCCATATAACCAAGACGACATTTATGAGTCTTCTGATACTCAGCGCAGTCAGTTTGACCTTTACAAATGAGATAAGTCAAACGACCGGTTTTGAATAAATCTATAGCCAAGTACCGGTTGTAGCCCTGAGCCATGGGGCCGTTGAAAATCTGTTGGACAATATCAAAAACAACATTATGCAAAAAGTTGTTCCAAGGAAACTGGAAAAACATGTTTAAAATATGAATAACCACCTGATTGTCAGCCAAAGCAATCTTAAACTTGTCACCAATAACAGGGTTTACCCGAAAAGATTCCTCAGTAGGAATAACGTCGTTATCAGTTGCTTCATCAGCAGCAGCCTTTTCAAGAGACATATTACCTAGATCAGTAATCAAAGGATCAACTAACTCTTCTTTGACATCCGCAGTAGCGTTGTCAGCTTCCTCAGATTCGTTGGAATCCGTGGCATCTAAAGGAACAGCAGAATTTTTTATAGTCTTTTCAATAAAATCAGTAGCTGAGGGAGGAATTTCAACGGATTGAGAAGAATTCACATTCTCACCAATAACTTCGCTATTTTCTGTAAGAATACTCTCAGAAGCGCCTTCAATGTTAGAACTAAGTTCTCCTTGCACCCGCATGCGCTCCTCATCTCTGATCCGGACGATAGATTCACCTTTCTCGTCATTGAGCAGAACCATGTTACTACAATGCAGCAACTCGGCAACTAGTTCGCAAATTTTGAACCGTTCAAATCCTAGAGGCTCAATCTGACCAAAAGGCGTTTTGAGAATCTCGTCGTGTTTTCTAATAAGCATATCGTTAAACTTGGGGATATTATCAGAGAAAATCTTGACAAGGGTTCCAAGATAAATCGGATCTCTGGGAGTTGGGGGATGGGATTCGAGAGTGATATACAAGACAGGAACAAAGTCGTAATCAGAGTTGTTCTTTCTAATAATTTCAATAACAACACCTACACCAGTAGAAAGACCAGAACCACCAAATAGCATTAAACGAACAAGCTCTTTAATACAAGGTTCACTAACCAGTTCTCTGGAAAGCTCATTAGGACCAATGGTAGTATTGTCAGAGTTTGAGTTGGCTGAAATAGTGACAAAAGCTTTCAGGAAATCACCTGCAGCAGAGTGAACAGAAGAAGAGTAGTCAGGACCCAAAAATGAAATCAAAGAAGGAATAAGCTTTTGCTGTTGGAGAAATTCAATGGTTCCAGTTGGGTTGTCGGGCTTGTCGGAGGAAATGACCTTGAGCAAGAAATCCATGACAGGGGGATTATCAATGTGTTTCATGAACCTAGAAACAAAATTTTCTTGAGATTTAATAAAGGCAGTAAGCTCCTCAGTCTTTTTGTCTAGCAAATGTTCGTTAATCTTGGTGAAGTGAGAAGAATGGGCAAGGCTGAGAGGAGCAGGGTAGTCAAGAATGCCCCAAATTTCTTCAACGAAATTAATGCTCTCCATTAATGCTTCTGTTATAGACCAAATATCAGCAGAGAGAATTTCGCAAGCAATATCAGCGAACAGATGGCGCGAGTCTTCGTCAAAGTAAGAACCGTCATTGTCACCGTATTCGTCCTCTAAATTAGGGTGAGATAAGCTAGGGCTTTCATCAAGAGTCGTTACATTATCGTTTTCATTAGAATCATTATCCTGACCAGTCGGCACAGGCTTGGTAGTGTCATCATAATCATCGTTGTTTTCGTTATCATCTAGGTTATTGTCTGTAGATTTTAGAGAAGAGACTATACTAATTGGTCCCTCTGCCGGTGTGTCTGGATTAGATTTTAAGACTTCCTTAGTTTCCTCAGAAGACAAATCGTCATGAGAGGCTAGACTCAAGTCGGTGACGAGTCCAACAAGCTGATGCATTATTTCAGGCTCTCTCAAGTACTCGACAAGTCTGGTGTTAGGTGTTGAGAGTTCGGTAAGAATCTCTGGTTCCTCAAGAATGTCGATCAAAGTGTGATCTTCTTTGTCTAGCAGCTTGTCTATGGCTGACGTAGTGCTAAAACCATTTCCAATCCTCCAGAATGCCATGATGTTAAAATATGTATGGTTGAACTGAAAAAAGCGAAAGAATGGGTTAAAAAATTAAGTCGTAAAGATTGGATTTCAAAACGTCTGTAATCGTCAGTATGAATTAGATAAACCAAACCAAAAAAACTAACTAAATTCAAGCAAAAATCTGGCACGATTAAATAGCCGGTGGTGGTGATTAGATCTGGGCTCTAAAGTGGTAAATCTTACTTTGACTAATAATAGTACTGACAAAATGGCCACCAAAACCAGTAATTAAAGATTAGTTTCCGCAGATATATAAGAGATAAGAGTACAAGAATGATTGCAAACAAATAAGGGTCCCTTTAAATGCCTTGATGAAAAAGAAAAAAAAGGAAAAGCAAAAAAGTAAAAAAGAAAAAAAAAGTAGAGTTGGACGAAGGAGAAAGAAAGAGAAAACTAAAAAAAAATAATAAAATAAAAATGGATGTGTTGGAAAAAAAAAAAAAAACTGAGCAAAAACACTCGTTGTGTATTTTTGTAGTATGTAGAATAGTGCATCGAAAGTGTAGTGGAACAACAACAAAAGAACCAAGCTTGTCGATTTGTGTAGCCGTATTTTACCCTGCTTAGAAAATACAATAAAAGAGGCCCATATTGAATCATAATAAACAGTATTATTTTCAGGCCACGAAAAAGATTCTTCTATCTACTGCAATGATCAGAACAAAAAAAAAAAAAAAACAATTTTTCACACTACACACAGGTGATGGTTTCTATAATTTTTTTTTTTTTTGAATTTAAACATCATTTACACTGTTTTACTGAAGAGGAGAAGCATAAAGCTTAGAATTTCTTAAAAGGTGATTTGCCCAAACACCAACAAATAAACAAGAAAAAAAAAAAAGTTGATTATTAAATGATGACATGTATATTATTAATAGTTTATAATTGATTACAAAAAAACAATTACTATCATTGTTTTTCAGACTTTTTTTTTTTTTTTTTTGGTACGTTTGCCAATTATCAACATCTTTATTTCTTCACCTACTTAGGATTGAAAGCAGACATATTCTATTAACTAATTAGCAGAATATCTACGACTCCACCCATTAATATTTCAACTTTGATTTGCATTAAGATTATTTATTTGGATTCTGCTACTACGCAATTAACAATTACCACAACCGTCTTTTGAACTATCGATAAAAATTGGTGATCATCACACACAAACACAACTAATACCACGCGATCACGTTTTCCCATAATGAAAATAAGGGCCCACAGAAAATCAAAGTCAAAGAGAACACCACTACAAGTTTTTCTATCACTCTCAGCACGGCTATTTGTCTACTACGTGATATATCTTACTGTATGGAGATGTCCTCCCAGTTCTCAACTTGATTCAACTTCCCCACGACTATGCTACACCTTGGACAGCTCTATCAATTATCTGAGCCCCTATGTTTCTCCTTACTATCAGAGATATGCGGCTCCATACATTCAAATTGCGCAACCCTACATGGAAAAAACACAAAATTTCTACACAAGCTCTGTCTCTCCCGTGTTCAACAAGGGATCAGATCTGTATTTTACTTACGCCCATCCGCTTGTACTCAAAAATACAGATACAGTAAAAAAACAAGTTGAGCCTTTACTAGAAAAATTAAACTCACAGTATTTGGCATTAACTACTCCATATTTTGAAAAAGCGTCTTATTTCACGTCGCAGTACGTGGTGCCTCTTTCGCAGTCAGCGTTTCGACACTTTTCAAAACTGAATGCCCAAGTTTTCACACCAGCCTACAAAACAATTGCAAATTACGGGAGCAAGACTACTAATATTGTCAAGGTTTATATTTTCCCAAAGGTTTACAAGTATAGCAGTTTGGTATTAAGAACTGTTTATAAATACCTTAGAGTGGTGTCTAAATGTGTAGTAACATTCATTACTCCCAAAATCTCAGCAGTTTATGAATCTAGTGTGGAGCCTCAAGTGAACAAGATCATTGATAGAATATTTCAAGAGACTAGTCTCGATGGTCCTACGACTGTGCAACCTGAAAAAACTTTTACTTCTCAGCCTACTTACACTTCAACCCTGTCTAATGCTGCATCTGAGATTGAATCTGTTGTTAATTTCGCTACTGGCTCAGATACACCATCTCAGTCTATTACCGGAACATTAGAATCAGAATCTTCTGGTATTAATACTTATACTAAAACTAATACTAACACTGCTGCTACAAACGAGTCACCTGAATCATCTTTTGTTGATTCTACTTCCATAGACCATACAGCTGATTTGGCTTACGAAAAAATCAATGCTAAATCAGGTCCTAACGAGTTTAACAGTGAGGTGCGGGCACAGGCTCCGTTAGACAAAAAACGGGCTAGACGTAGGGCTAGCAGCATTTCTTCTGAGCTATCAAACTGGAAAAAGGTTGTTAACAAGACAACCAAAGATGCCTTTGACACGTTTCAATCTGATATTTCTAAGCTTAAAGAAACTTTGATTGTTGGAAGCAAACCTAAATTTACCAAGCTTCTAAAAGACTTGCAAAAAGCTCAAAAGGCTGGTCTCAATCAACTGACAAAACTTGTGAAAGATATGGAGCAGGCTTTGACACTGTTTGATGATGATGAAATTGATATTGAAGATATTGATTTCCCTTGGACTCCAAATTCCGTTCAGGCGACATTTAAAGAGCATGCTGAAAAGGTCAGAAATGCAGCATTGGCAGTAAGAGAGTACTCTCAGTCGTTTGCCGAGCTTGCTTTAAACCGTACTGAAGACGTTAGATCTGCTACCATTGATGTTCTAGATGAGTTTTCAGAGGTTGCGTTGCAAGAGATTGGCCGTAAAATGGTTGCTGATGGCAAGTCGAACTCACCTTCTTCTGACCAAAGGAACGCCAAATGGAGTGACTGGAAGGAGTTTCGATTGTTAAAGGAGCATCTGATTCAAACACGACAGGATCTTATTGATTTTGATATTCCTATGGAGGATATCAACATTGTATTGAGACAGGCTCAAGAAACTGCCAATATTCTTGCAAAGGAAGCGGCTCAGTATTTGAGTAGTTTGAAGGCCAGAGCTGATACTGTGTTGATATTGAAAGCTAAGAAGGAGGACTTGAAACATAAGATGCAAGAAATGCCTGAGGAAGAACTTGGTGATAATATTGAAATCTATGAAGATTTGGAAGATGCACCTGAAACCTCAAGTATCAACACTGATACTGATGAGCCTACACCTGACACATCTAAGACCAATGGAGAGTCCGCTACTGAGAGCGTCGACCAAGAAAAGAGTATAGAAAGAGAGGAAGAAGTTGAACAAGACGGAGAAGAGGAGCAAGAAACTGAAGACTATTGAAAGAAAGAAAAGTTCAACTATTTAAATAGTTTTAATTTGTTATTAATTTGTACCTTTTTCATTTTATTTTTATTTTCGTCTGAAATTTCAGTTTATAAAAGATCATAGATAAAAAATGGGTGGTCAATTTAACAATTTACAAAGCAGAAAAGTGGCTGCTTGAAACGAGCCTTTTTTTACTTTATGTTTTATTATTTTGTGAACTTCTAGTTTCCAAGTTACTATGTGTATATATATACCACAAGAGTTAAGGCATATAATATCATAAATCTGTATAAATACTTTTGTACTAATAAACGCAAAAAGATTTGTGACTTGTGCTAATTTTCGTTTAGTTTTATAAATATCAGGGTTTTAGATAGATGAAAAATCTGTTTATTGTTCTTACATCACATAGTTAGATTATTAAAATAATATTAACACAAAGATTTTTAAAGAAGACATGGAATTTATATCAGGGTCTTTTTTTAAAAAAAATAAAAATAAAAAACTCAATTTCTACTAGGCATGTGTCTCCACGATTTAAAACTCCAGTAATTGAATGAGTTGAGTTTTCACATGCCCAAAAACGGGTAAACTATCCATCCATTCCATGAGTAACCTCATAGAGTTTGAAAGACTCGACCATTTCTTTTAGTTTTCTGTTTTATTATTATCATTGTTATTATTACGACTAATATCTGAGCTCTAAAGTTATGAAATAAGCCAATACGATGAATGTACGATCAACGGGAATAATATAAAAAAAAAGCATTATGATGCACCAATCAATGAATAAAAACTAAACAAAGTATACATTGTAGCAAGAATGAGCAAACATTTATTTAAAAAAAAAAAATTGAGGCCAGATAACGGCGGTACTGGCAATTTAAAATTTGAACATATCTATATACGTATATATTTTGTTTATTTTTTTTTTTTTTTCTTTGAGATAATTAAAGATAACCACTTTTCTTTATACGTTCAGTTATGTGTCATTGAAAAAGTTATCTTGTTTGTTAATTCATTTTACTGAAGCTTTATACATGTAGTTATAAAGACAATAAATTGATTATAATAATACTGAAGTTTCAAGAAGGATATTGATGATGTTAAAAAAAAAAAAAAAAGAAAGACTCAGTTGATGTCAATTAAACAACCAGAAAATGTCGTCTAATTTTCACATGTCAATAATTGATCAGAGAACTGTTGGGTAAAAGAGCTGTAAACAGATTTTTATTTTTTTTTATTTTTTTTAAAAAAAAAACATGAAAGAAAACCACTTTCAAATTGACTGAATTTATATTTAAATATATATTTGTTCAGTTTATATACAAAAAAATAGTGGTTATGTTTTGATTAATTCTTGTTATTAAAAATTCTTTTTCATATGACTGTAGTAAAGACGATTCATGCGAGTCATTTGTTAAGGGGCAGAAAGAAAGAGCATTGTATGTGTGATATTAATCAAACAGGTACTAGAACAGAATGAAAAAAAAACATAGCACTTATGTTTTGAAAACATAAAAAACCATAACAGCTATTTTTTTTTTTTGTCGCTTTGGAGGGACAATGACATAATGAAATTTTGAATAAATATAACCCTGAAAAATATATCTTCATAATACCAATTCAAATACTTTTTATTTTCTTAAAAAAAAAACAACCTGTTTCTTTCAGTTCCAGTACGTGGTCTTTATTCTGAGTTGTTATTGTTGTTAATTCTTTTTTTTTTTGCAGTTTCTTCCACGTTTTTGAAATTGTTGGATTTCAATCATTTTTTTTTTTATTTGGCTTCGTTAAAATCGTATCCCATCTTTTTTTTTTTTTTAACGTACCAGCTGAAATCATTGGCTTCTAACCCTTACCTTGAATGATAGAAATTTTTCAACCAAAGTAACAAGTATACATAAAAAAACAAAAAAAAAAAAAATTTTTTAAATAAAAATTTTACTATAAATCTTCGACAATTTCCTACTTTCGTTTTTTTTCTTCTTCCTTTCCTTCCTCTTTCTTTTCTTTACAATTCGTTTTTGGAATTATCACCTATCACCTTCTTACACATAAAAATGAGTGCCATTAACTACAAAGTCGCCGATATTGGTCTTGCTGCCTTTGGTAGAAAGGAAATTGAGCTCGCTGAGAACGAGATGCCCGGTTTGATGCAGACCCGTGCCAAGTACGCCGCTGAGCAGCCCTTGGCTGGTGCTCGCATTGCTGGTTGTCTCCACATGACTATCCAGACTGCTGTTCTCATCGAGACCCTTGTTGCTCTCGGTGCTGAGGTCACCTGGTCTTCCTGCAACATTTTCTCTACTCAGGATCACGCTGCCGCTGCTATTGCTGCTGCTGGCATTCCCGTCTTTGCCTGGAAGGGTGAGACTGAGGAGGAGTACGTCTGGTGCATTGAGCAGCAGCTCAATGCCTTCAAGGATGGCAAGAAGCTCAACTTGATTCTTGATGACGGTGGTGATCTTACCACTCTTGTTCACGAGAAGCACCCCGAGCTTTTGGAAGACTGTTACGGTCTTTCTGAGGAAACTACCACTGGTGTTCACCACCTTTACCGCATGCTTAAGGAGGGCAAGCTCAAGGTCCCTGCCATCAACGTCAACGACTCTGTCACCAAGTCTAAGTTTGATAACCTTTACGGCTGCCGTGAGTCTCTTGTCGATGGTATCAAGCGTGCCACCGATGTCATGATTGCTGGTAAGACCGCTGTTGTTGCCGGATACGGTGATGTCGGTAAGGGTTGTGCTCTTGCCCTTCAGGGTATGGGTGCTCGTGTCCTCGTTACTGAGATTGACCCCATCAACGCTCTTCAGGCTGCCGTCTCTGGTTACCAGGTCGTTCCCATGGAGGAGGCTGCCAAGATTGGTCAGATCTTTGTTACCACCACTGGTTGCCGTGATATCATCACTGGTGAGCACTTCTCTGTTATGCCTAACGATGCCATTGTCTGCAACATTGGTCACTTTGATATCGAGATTGACGTTGCTTGGTTGAAGGCCAACGCTAAGTCTGTTGTCAACATTAAGCCCCAGGTTGACCGTTTCCTTTTGGAGAACGGCAGACACATCATCCTCCTTGCTGAGGGTCGTCTTGTCAACCTCGGCTGTGCTACTGGCCACTCTTCTTTCGTTATGTCCTGCTCTTTCACCAACCAGGTTCTTGCCCAGATTGCTCTTTACAAGGCTAAGGATGAGAAGTTCAGAGGTGAGCATGTTGAGTTCTCCAAATCTGGCCCCTTTGATGTCGGTGTTCACGTTCTCCCCAAGATTCTTGATGAGACTGTTGCCCGTCTTCATCTTTCTCACCTCGGTGTTCAGCTCTCTAAGCTTTCCGATAAGCAGTCTGAGTACCTTGGTGTCGCCATTGAGGGTCCTTACAAGTCTGAGATCTACAGATACTAAGCGTATTGCTCAGACATTGACCCTGTATATATAAATTTGCATCAACTGCATTTTTTTCAGTTACGAATCGTCTAGTTATTTATTTTGGTTTAGTATTTTATGTTTGTGTTTATTTAATGATCCCAAAGCTACTCAAGTGCTTTAATAATAAAATCCTCAACGGAGTTTGAACGGAAAAATCGTTTTTTCTATTAATGTAAAACGACTTTTAGATGAGTCTTTATAGGAATGTTGTAACTAAATTTTCAGCTTAATATCAACCGAGTCCAGGCATTATCGGTTAATTAAGCTTTTTAAAGCAATTATTACTTGTAATATATTTCTTGAAACTTATGTGTTAAGTCTAATTTTTCTGTGGGTTAGGTCGATTCATGAGAGTTCTGACTTTTTTTTTTAATTTTATAATATCCTTGTAAAGTTTAAACTGGAAACTTCACAAAACACTCTTTCAATATATTTCTTGGTCTTATCTTCTTTTCTCTTCTCTTGACTCAATGCTACTTTAGAAAAAAGTTCCTTTTGTATTCATTCAGAAAAATTATCCAATATCTTTAAATCAATCTCAGAAAAAAATTTTTTTTTTTGTTTCTATACATCGACTTTTTATTTTGAACTGTTCTTTAACTTGTACTTTATATCTCTTAGTTGACATCTTCTACACCTCTTTATATTAAAGTATACCAACTATCTGATGGATTCTATACCAACATATCTCTATTTAACCGCGTATGGTGAACGCATGTCTCTTCAAAAAGCCGGGATTGAAGGTCTTGACCGGTCTCAAAATGCAAACGGTTCTCAATTGCCTTACCAGATTAATGGACACAATTCGCCTCCTAACAAACGAATATTCAATAGTCTGGCGGCTGCACATGATTTTGCCACAAGTCCAGACTTTACAGACCGTTCAATTAACTCAAAGACAAATGGAACATCTACGGTACCTTACTCGCAATTAGTACCTGATTCTAATCATCAGTCCAACAGAGCAAGCAATATCTCCAATGTTTTTAATTTTAGTGGCACCGCACTGTCAATTCCAACACCTTCGACACTTCCTGGATTTAGGGATGAAGGTCTGGTGCGATCGCAAGCAGATATTCTTGCTCATTATACAGTGGGTACTCGAGAAAGCATCTCTACTTCTAGTACCACTCGTCCGGGCAATCACAGCTTTGAAACTGATGATGATTATGATGCCGAATATGAAGACAATGAGGATGAAGAGGATGAAGAGGATGAAGATGACGAAGATGATGAGATTGAAAATGAAGATGATGACGATGAAATTCACTTATTACCAAATCAAAGTAGAGCCAACTATGGATTAGGACATTTTAATGATAAATCTGGTCCACGACCTGCTAACGCTAACCAACCAGTCCCCGAAATTCCACGAACATGGACTAAACATGATAGCAACACCATCGTCACGTCTCTGCAAGGAAATAAAAACGTTGAAGTTAGAAATGATTCTAATATCAATGAAAACAACAAAGAGTTCAGCTGGCTTCGAGGCGATGTCGTTATCCCTCAGCTATGTGGTATATACTATTATGAAGTTACTTTTGATTACTGTTTGCGTGATACTGTTATTGGGGTTGGTTTCTGCCATTCCAAAGCTAGTCTGACCAAGCTTCCAGGAATTGATCAGTTTTCTTGGGGATACCATTCAGATGATGGTCGCACCGCTTCCAATCCCGGTCATAACCAGCAGTTTGGACCTCCATATGGCATGCACGACACTATTGGTTGCGGGTTTGATTTCAGTACGAATACTATCTTCTTTACTAAGAACGGCCTATTACTAGGAACAAACTTAATCAAATCTAATGGTTATTTATTAGACGTGCTAGAATCCCAATACTGTGAACATCTTTATCCTTGTATTGGATTTAAATCTTGCATAAGCTTTAAGACTAACTTTGGCGGTCAACGGTTTGTGTACGACATTGACCAGCATGTTCGAAACAAGAAAGAGCAGTTAATAAATGAGATTAAAAAAGTGGACGGTCTACCCCAGCGTTCTTTTTGGGCTGAAAAGAAACGCAATATGCCCGAGTTAATGAACCAATTACTTTTGAACTACTTTTCATATCTGGGCTATTCTGATACATATAAACTTTTTGACGAGGAGACTAAAAGGCAACAACAGACAATCAATAGACAGTCAGTCCAGATTACTTCCGAAAGCACGGCCTGGGAGTCTAAACTTCGAGTTTTTGAAAGCAGGCAGTTGATTCGGACTTTGATAACTGTGGGCAAAATTGATGAAGCTATATTACTTCTGAAAGAACACTATCCCAAGATTTTAGAACAAGATGACAGCATCATTCTATTCAAGTTACAGTGCTGCAAATTCATTGAGCTTGTTCGCAGCACTATTCCTGGAAATCCTGACTCAATGTCAAACGTTGATTCATCCAATCAGGAGGACACCAAATACACAAAGTTGGTACAATTTGGTCAAAAGCTGCGTGACACTTACAAAAACGATATCAGACCTGAGGTGCAAGAACGGCTTACACAGTGCTTTTTGCTTTTAGCATATGAAGACCCACGGCAGGACAAAAGTGTAGCATTTCTTTTGTCTGAACGTGAGCGGCAAAAACTTGCAGAAGAGGTAATTTCAAAGATTATGGTTTTCCTCAACAAACCAGCAGAACCCGATCTGGCGCGCGTAGCAGGTTATACAATGGGGCTCGTGAACGTATTGCAGAGTCAGAAAGTCGGTGATGCGACACTTTTAAACGCACATAAAGACTTTTTATAAGATGGATTGGGTTTTTCTTTATTTTGTTGTTAACATAAAGAAATGAAAATTTTTTTATAAGATATGAAATTGAATCAAAATATTACGCTTAGTACTGTTCATTTGTCAATGCATTTTCTTTATTTCAAAATAAAAATACAAAAGATAATTACTTTACACATATTTGTAAAAAAAAAAATAAATAAATAAAGCAATTTACGGACCTTATTTTTTTTTTTTTTTTTTTTTGCAAATCACTCTTTTTCACACGCCTGTACTAACTTCTTGTTCAAAAAGTCTCCCACATCAATGAACCCATTCATTGTGAGCGGTCTGTACATTGGATTATACTCAAAAGATCCGGGTACAATTGCCGGAACCCCCTTTTCGTGATCTGGTTTCTGAATCTGGACCATGCCAATAATATCCTGAACATCGGGGATACGACCATAAGGTGGCGGGTTGCGAAGATCGTAAATATGTAATGTGGTGCCCTCACGGAAACCTTCAGCCTCCGCCAGTGAGTTGTAAAGATTATCCGTGTGCAGGTACTTGAGCATCACCTCCTTCAACACTTTTTTGATGAACGCCGGGTTATCTTCAAATTTTATTGGCTTGGGGATCTTGGCCGGCGTGGGCGTAAATCTTTGATTATCAAAGCCCTCGGTGCCCTCACTAGGAATCAGCGGCACAAACTCGGGCGAACTGGGCATATGCGGAGTGTAACCAATGGGCACTACTACCGGATCCTGGGACAGTGAAATAGTGTGCCACACGGCCCCGGTCGGTGACTTGTGAAAGTAAATGCCAGGCTTTTGACGTAATGTTGTCATAAAACAGCGATGGAACGCACCACCACTGCTAGCAATTAATCGAGAAAATGAGGTAACTGGAGTGGTGAACATGATTATAAAAAAAAAAAGAATATAAAGGGAAGTGAGAAAGAGGAGGGGTGAATTCAGAGATTGATGGGGAGGGAGGAAGGAAATCTGCTACACAGAAGGAGGATGGTGGAAAAAAAAAAAAACCGAATTAAGTGAACAATAATCAAAGACATTGAAAGTATGGAAAACTAGACGCGAAACAAGCAAAAACAACCACACAACAACCACACATTATTATAAATTAAATTTTATAATAAATAATAATAAATTGTATTTGTCTTTTTTTTTTTTGATTCATCAGACACAAACGTCTATCTTTTGCAAACATTTACAATGGGGTTTGTTTATAAAAGATTTCACACTCTTGAGCTTTTTTTTTTTTGTTACAATGCACGGCTGACAGCCCTAACCTCTTTAAGTTCAGTTGGGACTTGCAAATCACCAGAAATTTCTAAAAATTTTATTTTTCATTCTGAATAAAAAGTTTTTTTTGTTATAGCTTAACAACCACCACAGTATCATAAAAGCAACCTTCGTTTAAAAAAAAAAAAAAAAATGAGACAAAAGCGTGCTAAGGCTTATCGTAAGCAAATGGCTTACTATAAAGTCAATTTTAAATTCCGTGAACCGTATCAGGTTTTAGTGGACGATGAAATTGTTCTTGAGTCGTCACGCATCAAACTCAACCTTGCCGCTGCCCTCGAGCGCACTATCCAGGCGCCAGTCAAGCCTATGATCACGCAGTGCTGCATGGAAGCGCTTTACCGCAGCAAAAACGAAGACGCAATTGCGCTGGCGAAGCACTTTGAGCGCCGGCGCTGTGGGCACCGTGACCTCACGCAAGAGGATAAGGGCGTCAAGAAGCCCCACGACTGCATGTGGAACGTAGTCGTTGTTGATAACCAGAATAAGCACCGCTATGTGGTGGCTTCACAGAAAGACAAGTTGCGACAACGCCTGCGGCGCGTGCCGGCCGTGCCACTACTCTATGTTAACCGCAGCGTGATGATCATGGAACCCATGTCAAATGTTACTGAGCGTGCACGTGCTCTAATCGAGCAAGGCAAGCTTGTTGGTGGCCTCAACGAAGTTATTGCAGCATCCGCAAAGAAGCGCAAGACTACCGACGAAGGTTCCAACAGCGATAGCAACAATGGTGATGATGATGATAGTGATAATAGCGAGGATGAAGATGACAAACCCAAATCAAAGAAGCGCAAGGGCCCAAAACAACCCAACCCATTAAGCATTAAGAAAAAGAAAAAGGTGACGACGGTTTCATCATCCAAGCCAGCGGCAGCGGATGACGCAAAACAAGACAGCGAGACAACAACGGGCAAAAAGCGCAGACGGCGGCATCATGGCGGTACAAAGACCGCAGAAGAAAATGATGGTAACAATCACAATAATGAGAAATTGGTCGAGTCTAGTCCATTTGTTTCCAAGCAAGAGGATGCTGGTGTGCCAGTGTCAGACAATGAAAATTAGCTTAAAAATGAAGTATCAGAATTATTTAAAGCAAGCGTTTTTTTTTTTTGAAGTTATTAAAAGATATTTCTGAACAGGCATTGGGTTCCATGGAATCTGAAGATTAATTATCACAGAATTATTGTACAGACAAAAAAAAAAATAGCTAATACACATCTTAGAATTTATTTTTATTTTGAATGTTAAAGAAACTATAGATAACAAACTTTTTGAATTGTGTGCATTATACATATTATTGGTTTTACAAGTATCAAGTATGATGGGAAAAAAAAAATAACCGCGGATACTTGAAACTCCTTTTAAAAATTGTACTCAAGTTTGTCAATTAGTTTATGGCAATGACGATCTTTGATAATAAACAGGACTTGAGTTTGTGAATGAAATAGATGACTGCTAAAGAAAACCAACAATGAAAAAAAAATATATTTTTCTTGGTCTGACTTATGATTAGAAATCGAGACAAAAAAAAATTGTTGCCAATAAGACCTATATAGAGTATATTCAAAGTTATTTGAGTTGTTACGAGTATCAATATTAAAAACTCCCCCTCCCCCCTTTCCCTCTCGATTTTTTACATAAACAAAAAAAAAAAATACTGACAAGTAGACTTAAATTTTCAATCTATCGTCACTTATAATCATAATCAGTTTATTGTTTTTATAGCCAATTATCAGTAAAATAGAGAAGAGAGATTAATTTAATGTAATAATTGTTAGACCACTTGTAATCGTTTATTGTTAATAGACTATTAAAGTCATGATTAGATTAAGTACAAGGCTTGTTGAATTTGTGCCAAAAAAAAAACCCCGTTTTAATCTTCTCTGTTACTTGAATTATTCTTGATTATAAATCTAATTAATTAAAATATATTAATTTTATTGTTTGTTGCTGGTTTGTTTTTTCGGGGAGGAGGATGAAAATCCATTAACATTAGTATGAATCAACATACTTGAAAAGTGATTTAACCATTCAAACACTGCATAAGTTATTCCTTGAACTATTTAAAGCTGCTGTTGATTAATTTGCATTACTAATACACCTTTATTATTATTTTTTTTTTTTTTTTTTTTGCTATATTATCGATCTATAACATTGGTTGACGGCTATTGTTATTTTTGTAAAGCTCCAAAACAAAAACGAAAAATAGCTACTGCTATTACAATAATAATAATAAAAAACTATTTTCTATTAAAATCAAAACAAGTGAGTTACTTTTTTTTTGTTCAAAAATTGAACGTTTAAACCTATCGATAGATGAATTTCAAATAACATTTTATTGCCTAACGTCTTGTATCTAGTTATTTTTGTAAACCGCCGTGTTGAAATTAAATTATCAGTATTTTTTTCAGGCCAAGCTGGTTCGGGTAAAATATTAATGATAAACTAAAAAAACGAAACAAAAAAAAAGAATTAAATACAGTGTTCCAATTATATTGATTTCTCCTGCTTTCAACTTTCATTGCCTAACAAAAAAAATCAACATCTCTATAAACATGAATATGACGTTACTATTGAATAAACTGAAAACACAAAAGCAATGAGCCAATCCAGCAAAAGTTTTGGACTAAATGGAAAACAGATAACCATTCAGTCCACAATGGTATTTTAAATTAGATTTCTTCTTTTTTTTTAAAAAAAAAAAAAAAACGATCAACAATATCAAGGACTACATAATCTACATCAAGTTAAAACATAAACCTTCATTTTAACAAAAATTCTCAACGGAATGAAAGTTGATCCGCGCACCGACTTTCTATCAACAGCGGACCTCGACGGATAGTTTGAACTAAATAAAAGCGTTTCTGAAAAGGGAATTTTCACATCAAACTGGTTAAGGTCTCATTTGTAAATGTTGAAAAAAGATTAGGGTTTACTATGAGTATCACCCTATTAATTATTGATGCACAGTAAATTTGAGAAAAGGTGTCTCTGTTCTAAGATTGTTATTGTTTTTTTTAAAAAAAAATCGAATTTAATAGTACTTGTAATATAAAACCTGAACCATTTGTTCACAAATCTCTAAACCGGGGGATGAATTGAAATATTTGATATGTAGCTTTTGCTCGGAGCCTTATTCAACGTGCTAAAAAAAGCTAACCTAAAATTGGACTAAGCCCATCGCTTTTTTTTTTGTGCGTGTGTGTGTCTTTGTGCGCTTTTTGCCAACAAAGTTGAGAAATCAAACAGATTTGTCTAAGTCCTCTCGGTATAGGCTTTATTACGTTTTAAGAGCTGTTTCAATTACATATATATACTCGATTATACTTGAGATAGAATCAAAAAAAAAAACTAAACAGAATGTATTAGGGTAATGAATTGACACATTTCATTGTTAGATTGAACTCGTTGTATCTATGTAGACACTAAAAATAATTAAAAAAAAAAAATAAACCTGTGTATACACATTGGGCTGTTTTATTCCGGTTGTCGGATAATAGAAATCATACAAACAAAAATGTTAATAACGGCCTCTCAACGTTAACAGTAAAGCTTTTTATTATTCTCTCAAGGTATCAATATAATAAATAAAAGAAAAAATTCGTTTTTTTTTTATTATTATTATTTTTTTTTCTAGGGAAAGGTGATCTTGGACACTTGGACCGAGTTAGAGTTGAAAAAAAAAATGGGATTCTACTAAGCGATTCCGGAGAGTAAAACGGAGGCGGCTAAATAAAAAAGAAATACGTGATTATTGGTTTTGTCAAAACAGTAATAGACAGAAAAAATTTACTGAAAATAATTGTATACATGCTGTCTTTTTTTTTTTACGGTTTTTTTGATTCTGATGTTTATTATATCAATACACTATCGCTGAACTAAACCATCTCTTGAACTTGACATATTGAATCATGGAGTAAGAGTCCTGAGTCTACTAAATTACTAAGGAAAGTAATTAGATGTAATTATATACGTGAACTGACATGAAAAGACAACTATATTAGATTTATTTTTTTTTTTCGGAACTCAGTTTAAGCCCAATTATTCAAATAATATTTAATACTTTGAAAGCCAATCTTGCTGGCTACTAATATTAACTGTAAACAATATGTATGAAAAAAAACTAATTTATAAGCTAAAAAAAAAAAAATCATCAATCATTAAAGTCCATAATAATAATTGCTAGTGAACTAAAGCACGATTTTATCTAATCTGACTTCCCCAGAACGCGGTTTCGCAGATTTAGAATATCAGAGGTATCACGCGCATCATTCTTTGCCACTACCAAATCCTTTAACCATTGATTTTCCATTTCTAACTGCACAACCTTAGTTTCCAACGCCTCAACCTTTTCCTGCAGTTCCTTTGCCGTGCGCTCCATTTGCTGCTCGCGCATCTTCTTCTTGATTCTAAAACGCGCAGATGCAGCAGTGTTCCTGCGGCGTTTATCTTCCTCGGCAGCAGCGCGCAACTCCTCATTAAATTCGGTTTCGCCTACCACTGGAGTCGGCGTAACACTACTCATCTTGCGCTTTTTCGACGCTGGCGTTGCTGAGATTACAGCAGCAGTAGACACCGCAGGTGCCGCCGGAGGCGTCAGCTCCGTCTTAGACTTTCTCTTTGATGTAGTGGTAGATGCAGGTGAGGGGGTAGTGATATCAATAGAAGAAATACTATTATTATCGACAAAGTTGTTAACAGCTGGGATTAACTCGTTGGCAAGCGAAAACTGCTGTAGGTTCTCTAGCGCATTAAAATCAATATTAAAATTGTTTGGGTACTCTGTAGGTGAAGTCGATGAACTACTGGATGAGTTGTTGATAATTGGGTTGTCTTCTTGTCTATTATTGGCCGTTTGAAGCTGCTTTTCCTGTTGCATAAGCAGATCGTCAACATTAACAGTAATGTCGGTAGCACAGCCCATGTCAAAGTCAAAAAAATGAGTGTTAGAGAAAATGGATAGATCCTCTTCTTGATGAGTCGGAGCAGTCGACAGCGTAGGCTGCAACGTAGCAGACGAACTGTTGAGTCCATAAGACTCCTCAAAGTTGTCCTCAAGCGAGTTAAGACTGTCAATAAACTGAGAAACGTTCAAACGAGACATGATATCGCGGCAGACAAATGTCAAAAGAGTTGAAGGGTTTGAAAGTGTGAAAAAGTAAGAAAAAAGAGACTAAAAAAAAGTGTTAGAAAAAAAGTGAAATGTTTAAATATTTATATGGAAATAACGTATATTCTTACACAGTTTTTTTTTTTTTTTCTGAGCAAAAAGACTCAGCAAAAAAAAAAAAAATTATTCCTCCGAAAAAGGCCAAAACTTTAAATTTTCTTTTTTTCCATCCTTAGTTTTTTAACATGATGACAAATAAAACTGATAATGGGGTTAGGGCTGAATTTTTGGCTCAACGAGTTTTGATGCTTTGTAAGAGAACAAAACAATGTGTTAAGTAAAGTCACGTGTATTATTGTGTAAGTATTCTGTGATTGGTCAAAACAACCAAATACCCGTGAAAAAAAAAAGCTGCTAAGCCTACAATTTGAGGTTTGATCTCCAAAAAAGTGTGTATAAGACTCAATTATACGATTGAACAAAAAAAATTTTTTTTTTTTTTTTTACTTAATTTAGATAATGCGGAAATATTTTGACTAGATCCCAAAAAGAGATAATTGTTTGATATCAATACCTTGCTCTGAATTTCAATAATTTCATCTTTTTTTTTTTTGTTTTTCAACCCTTTGGTAATTATGAGCAGCAGACAAGAGTGTTGTTGGTAATATTGTTGATACTGGTATCCCCAAACAGTAAACAAAAAAAAAATCTCCAGGAGGCGTCAAAATCTCTTACAGCTTGCGTTGTTTTCAAAAACCGGTATAAATCTCTCCCCGCGACTTTTTTGATAGAAAGGATGTGAAATAAACTATAGTTTTCGTACTTGATTTTTTGGAAGTAATTACGTTAAAAGGTTTTTTTTTTTTTCAAATTGTATGTTCATCATACTATATATTATGATTGTTTGCAAATCTTTAGAACTAAACATTTACAGAACTTCTAGCGACCGCATGACTTAAAAGCAGGCTGCTTTTTTCGCTGTTGGTTGTCTGAACAAATACCTTGAATGTCTATTTACACATACGTATAATTAGGATGACACATGCTTAAATTTTGAAAAACGCATTCTTTTTTTTATAAAAAATTATTTGGTGTCAAAAATGTGATTAATTCTTTAAAACATAAAAACACTGTGAGCTTCAATATCCGAAAACTCATTGTTTATGTACAGTAGTTTGATTTAGACAGTCTCAGTGACTCAAATAACAGCCAGTTAGCTACTTGACAATGATATAACACTTTTTCTTTTGGTGATTGAAGCTATTTTCTTTTTGTTTGGTTTGTAAATTGTGATTTAATAAAACTTGATTTTGAGCCTTAATGTTGTTGGTGACAAAGAACTAATATTATTGCATTCATTGAACAGTGTAAGTGTTTGATTCAAATAGTGACTGAAATTCAAAATAAATAATGGTTTACACTTTTTTTTTCATTTGTAATTCCATTAACTTGATTTTTTTTTTTTTGGCAAATTCATCTGTCTTTAGCATGCCTCACTAATTTTACTTTTCAGCACGCCGGCAAACAAGCAAGCACTTTTTTTTGATCATGTAATAACAGCAAATCTGATGTTTAAGAAAGCAATTTTTGTATATATAGTTTTTAACAGAGACATTTACATAATGAAAAATTATTTTTTCATGTATTACAAAAAAAATAAATGAATAGCTAGCAGATTCAGTGTTGTTGTTTTTTACTTATATATACTACTTTTTGCATTTAAATATCTTGATTTTTGTAGCACTTTATCTGATCACTTATAATATATAACTACCATGTATCATTATTACCATCTTGTTTATTTATGTGTTTATTGTAATTACAAACTAAGAAGACATCAGGCTTATCTGAGTCTGGGGCAATTTGTAACCCGCCTGTACCCGTAGAAGCAAAAATTCGGGAAGGTCAGAACTCTCTGATGAGCCGCAAGATTTCTTTGTTTTCGGCATTGAGGAGACCCGGTAAGCTGGTTTTATATATCTTATGTATATACGTATATTTGATCTTAATATTCATATGTATATAAGAAAAAACCTGTTTGTTATTTTTGCATCCAACAACCAACATAATGATGACGAGAAGGTGCAAAAATAATCAAAATCATCTGACTTTATGAGACTCTAAAGATAAAGTTATCGGCGTATGTCAATACTTTTAGCATTTCTTTTACTCTTTTTTTTTTCAAGTTGGTGAAAAAAGGTAATGTAAACTGTGAGTAAAAAGATTTAATTACTTTTTTTCAATCAACTACAAAACTTTTAAATCATTTGAATAAGTTTTTAATTGTTAAGACTATGATGTGCGAGTCCGGCCCTTTTACCATTTTCCCAAAAAAAAAAAAAAAAAAGTAACACTTTTTTCGGTTCAATTTTGTGGCTTGAACCAAAACATCAGTTTTTTTTTTTTTTTTTTTTTTTTTTTTTTTTTTTGCAACTTCAAACTTTACATACTGCTGCAGTCGCTCTCGGTCAAAGGTTAAAAAAAAAAAAAAGGGAAATAAATCAGAGTTTAGATTTACTACTAGTTTAAAATTAGGGACCGTGATTTTAATTATATAGTTATGATCAGTTTTAGAAGTAGTAATTTATTTCTGTCAAAATATACATGACATGTCAGAAAAAGTATCAAACTCCTTCTATCAAAACAGAAATTGAAATTTTTATTTAACAAACCAAATTTATTTCTTTTTTTTTTTTGTTTTTGCATATCAAAGACAGGTATTGAAACTTGAGAGAAATTTTCTTTGAAAAAAAAATAGCGATCTAGTTTTGATGTTTTATACGTATATTTAGTGGTCACAAGTTATCTATCTGGACTAATTTGAATGGCCTTTTTTTCTACTAATTGTAAAAAAACAATTTCTAGTGTTTAAAAAAATTAACAAGTTAATTAAAAAAAAAAAAAAATACGGAAAAATGTCGTCCATTATTATGACAATTTTTTATGTGTTTATAACATCCTGTCTTTTTCACATAAAAAAATCGTGGGCAAACTTGTGGATACCATAATTCTTGATGGTTGAGCACCAGAACAGCCTTCTTGTTTTTTTTTTAGGACTTTAAACAGAAAATGCCCAGAAAAAGATTCTAATGTATCTATACAAAAATAAAAAGTAAATGATGACCCTGACTTTTTTACATTACAAAACACGCGCGAATGCTTAGAGGATTGGTACTCAAATCGGTTGTAGATGGCTCCACATAACTATTTAGTTTTATCTCACGCCTATAATATATATACTCTAGTATTTGAGACTCCAAAATCAACTTGCATTTGATTGAGAATAGATAGCCTTATTGTTTTTTTTTATATAGTATGTATACGTATTATTACACTTTTAACTTTTCAAGTTTGTAACAAAAAAAAAAAAAAAAATAAAAAAACGCTTTGCGATATAATGTTTGACCGACTTCCGACGGTAAATTTTAATATGTCGCGTTATTTACCTTGTAAAATGTTGTAAGTAACCTACATTCTAGAAACATAAGAAGATATAAATAATGGTAGTTGCCGTTGTTTAATTATTATAGACTCCGCCGCATTCCGTCGCAACTGCTGTTACAACTGACAGTGAGAATCCGTATTCAAATCAAGGTTTCAATTAAGCATACCATGTGCACGAACATATCTGTCAAGTTGCAGACCTGTCTCTTTTTTTTTCTCTATTATCATTATCATTTTTTTTTTTAACGAAGTGCAATATTCTTTAGTTTAAATGTGTGTTAAATGTCAAATGATAATACATTTGGTTTTATTAAATGTGTCTAATCTCTTTGCTGCATATTGCCCAATTATGGCAACAATAGTCCGTCGCAGTAGCCTTTAGTTACACCGTCGGTATGCATTGGTAATTACTTACAGACTTGTAATGACTAGACGATGTATATTTAATACGTGGATGGATGAATTTGTTTACAGTCCTGATACCTCATAGTTACACAACAGATAATAAAGAATCAATAATATTGTTATTATCAATTTATTGTACTTTTAGATAATTATACGCTATTTTATCGGAAATTTATTATGGGTTCAACAATACAACAGTATTCTACCACCAAAATAATATTTACAAAATAGCTTTTTTTCATCCCCTCTTCTTTATCCTTATTAAAAGTTCATTAAAAATCTGAAGATCAAGAAAAAACATGAAAATTTTTCAATTTCGCAAATGTATTGGGGAGGAATCTGGAGAAAAATAATAACATTTATTTTACCTGTGGAGTCTCAATAAGACGAGCCCCCAAAACGGTATTTCGGCTAAGAGCTATATGAAAACTTTTGTAAAGCATCTTCTTCCATGTAATAATAACTTACAACAGTTTTACTAAGATAATTCAAGAATTTACTCTGCAAATTTGACTATGGAATGGTTCAAAAATTGCAATGAGGGGGTCTTTTTATAGCCCCTTACTCTCCTGACTTAAATCCGTTTAAACATGTTTGAGTAAATATTTTAAAGTGTACGCTTGAAAAGGGCCTTTATAATTTAAACAGCCTGCAAAATTCTGAAGAAAACCGAGCAGAGATGCAAGATTGTGTTCAGTTAATGTGGAATGACATACCCAAGTACAAATTTTGAAGCCTTATTAAATCACTTCCACGCCATATGAAGACTGTTACTTGTGCCCGAGATGCCATGTAAAGTATCTAATGGTATAATTTGGGTATCATTTTCATTCTCATATATTTCATATTGACTGTGTGTTGAGGAAGTAATTTAGTTTAAGAGGCAAGAGCAAAATATTGTCAAGTGATAAGATACCTTTAGAACTTCATGGTGCCTACTATGATAACTGAATAAATCAGTATAATATACCAGAAACTTTTTTTTTTTTGTGTTACTAGAATGTGGCGAGAATTTAGGGCTACCAAAGCAATTGAAGTAGATTTGTGTACGGTGCTGCTATTGCCAAATGGTCCAAATCTAGCTGGATTTATTTGATATTTTGTTTTTTGTATAACTAATGATTAGTTATAAAATAAAAACAAGAAACTGATTATAATAATGCAGCAAGAATGGCAAAAAAATAAAAAATAAAAAGAACTGAATGATAAGGCAGTGATTATTTGGTCTATGTGAATTGGCAAACCTATCCATCTCAATAATTCTGAATTACTTTCACAAATTATCAGGTTCTTTTATTAATCAAGCCAACTCCAATTATTTATAGATTATATGTACGTACGTACCTATAGTATAAATTCAAAAAAAAAAACATACTATCAGTTCAGTTTAAGTCATATCTTCTAAATGATTTTCATGTTGATCTGTAGATAAGTCTTAATATTGAAGAACTTTACATGCCGAGGTTAAGAAATTCTCGTCAATTCAGTTTTTATACTGCAAATCTTTACTTTATGAATACTAAATTAATAGTAAATGAAATAAGTATATAAGTTTTGACGCCTCGTGCTTTTCAACATCAAAGATAGTCTGTGCTGATAAAAATCTCATTGATTCCGGCATTTTGGCGTTCTGTAACCTATCTGTTTGTTTTTTCCGTTTCGGTATTGATTTTATTGTCCTCGCATGATTGACATGTTTTTGTTTTCCATACCCTCGAGAGACTTGTATACATATCACATTTTTAGCCACCCGACATTTATTCCGAAAAGTTTCCTTAACATCTTGATATTCTCACATGACTGAATCCATGAAAAAAGCCACTCTTTTTATTTTTGTTTGTTTGTTTGTTTAAATTCTCTCCAAGGATTTTACGTTAAGGCTCACTGAAACCTCGAACAAGATTTTTTTTTTTTTCACGTATCTATTGTTGTCGTTGAAAGCCCAGGACCAATTGCAGAAGACCCTTGAAAACACGGTTCTTTTCTATTATTTTTCATCGTGAAACCCAAGCCAAAAACAAAACAAAAAACGCAACTCTAATCGTCGGATACGTACTTCCACAGACTTGATAATCGTCCTTATACACTCTCTGCAATTAGCAAACAAACAGTCATCAACTCTCCCAATCAATTCTATAAATCTTTATCCTACTTACTTTTTTTTTTTTTCTCTCTTTTCTTCTTTCCCTTCTTTTGACCCGCTACACTGCACGTACCGTTGCAACTATAATCATGCTCAATTGTTACAGATCTTCACGTCTCATCGCAAGACAATCGTTCACTCTGCGTGGAATGGCTACGACCAACGTAGCTAAAAACACTTCCAAGGAACACCTTTTTACACCTCTCGCCACACAATCTGTCATCTCACCAATGCACCGCAACACCACCTGGTTGACTGCGTTGCGCGCGCGCGAAAAACAAAAGATAGAGTGGATTAAAAAGCACCAGGCCGAGCTTGAGTCTGGTAAGCTTTCGCCGCGTGATCTACCTCTCGAGTCGTACTCTTACACCAAGGTAGGCACGCTTGATATCGCAGAACGCTCTCCTAAGGATTCTTTTTCTCACGTAATCCTTCCCTTTAAGTCTGATGAGTGGTTTCTTGATGCATACATCAATGCCTATGGTCGCTTGCGTATTGGGCAAATTTTTCAAGATCTTGACGCCCTAGCTGGCGTCATCGCGTACAAGCACTGCTATCCTGCGCAACCTGTTATCGTGACAGCATCTGTTGACCGTATCTACATGAAAAAGCGTCTTGACACAATTGCCAACCTCAACGTCACGTTATCTGGAAACGTCACCTGGACTGGTCGTTCTTCGATGGAGATTACCATCAAAGCTGCTACTAACAATAAAGACCTTACTGTCGATTCCAAACTCAATCGAGAGGATATCAAGGAGGAAGATGTTTTTCTTACTGCAAACTTTACGTTTGTTGCTAGAAATCCCGAGACTAAAAAGTCATTTGCTATCAACAAGCTTGTCCCAACTACTGACCAGGAGCATGCAGACTTTGTTCGTGCCGAAAAATACAACAAGCATAAGCGCGATGAGGCTTCTAAAACTGCACTGATTCACACTCCTCCGTCTGAAGAGGAGTCTAATCTTGTGCATAACATGTGGCTCCAACAGCGCCTTGATCCCGACAAAGCTTCGTCGTTTGCGGATGTCACATCTGCCAGCCAGATTCTCCCCGTTGAGACCCCTGCTGAACAAATCTCGGTGCAATTGATGCAGGAAACTCGTATTTCTTCGACCTCTATGATGCAGCCACAATACAGAAACCGTCACTCGTACATGATTTTTGGTGGTTACCTGCTTCGCCAAACCTTTGAGCTCGCCTACGCATGCGCTGCTGCGTTTTCTCACAACATCCCACGCTTTGTCTCACTTGATTCTACGACATTTCGCAATCCTGTTCCTGTTGGATCTGTTCTTTATCTCACCGCAACTGTTGTTTACACCGAATTCATCAACCGTAAGCTGAACCCCGAAGCTGGTGACGAATCGGGCAACCGCAAGTACGACTTTAATCAGAATTCTATTCCTGGTACTTTGATTCAAGTCCGCGTGGATTCTACAGTTCGCGATCTGAAGCATGGTACAACCACAAACACTGGTCAGTTTACGTACTCTTACTTTGTTGCAGCCGACGCTGAGAAGTCGGTGATTCCGGGCAGTACTGAAAACCACAAGCCCAAGTTTTACACTGTCATGCCTCAGACCTACAGTGAAATGATGGAGTACCTAGAGGGCCGCAGAAAATCGATTGACACAGCTAGTTTCAATACGTACGTGAGACTAATGCCCAATCCTAACGAAGTTGTGTCTGAGTAGACGGTTTGTGTGTTCCTTATTTATGCCTTGATATTTTATACCAACTATTGTTTTTTATTTTTTGTTTTTATTTTAACATTAATCGCCATTGTGGTTTAAGAAAAAAAAATAGGCACTTAAATTATAGATATAATTAAAAAAAAAAAAAAAAATTCTGCAGAGTTCATTTATTTCCAGCGTCGAAGCTTTCTTCTTCAGGCACGTTTTGAGCTTGTTTTAGACACGTCCCAAGGGACACATCACACAGAAATAGACGCCAAAAAAGGGTTGTACAGGACGTAGTACATATAAATACACTTCAAAATCAAAACAAACCAAATATTAAAAAAAAAAAAAAAAAAACACCTTTTTTTGTAAACCATCTCTTCCTTCTTTCTTTTCTTCACCACCAATCTTAGCTGATCTATAACACCCCACAATATCTATTGAACACAATTGCAATTAAGCAAGATCAAAAATTTGTCACCACCGATTGCCACGCATTGAATCGTCAACACTAGCCCTCAAATCAACACAATCAGATCAAAATGAATCCAACCAAGAACCGTTCTCCTTCTTCTTCTTCTACTACTAAACTATCTAGTCCTACTACCACTTCCTTAATGTCTAACGTGGACACTGATGTCGGTCAGCGTCTTTACCGCAAGTGTTTTTATGCGCGTATTAGTAAAAAGTCACAGAAACCGCAGTCAAAGTCAATACTGCACAGCCATCACTCAAGACGCCAAACTTCTCCCCCCAAGGGTACGGTGGCGAGTGCTAGTGCTTGGCGCAGCAGCCACCGTAACAGACGCGACAGCTGCGATAGTAATGAAAACGTCAGCGATAACGATAATGTATCCGTTGACAAGAGCATCACTCCTCCACCCGCTGAGGTCGCAAGCCTTGGAATCGAGTGCCTCGTCGGTGCCAAAAAGAGCAACGCCTAGATGATTGAACCAAGTTTAATCACGTGTCGGCTTAATGACCTCTTTAACCTATGCATTATGTATTTTCCTTCTCTTTTTTTTTTTGTTTTGCTTTATTTGTTGTCATGATCATGATTCTTCAATATAATCTTTTATACCACTATAGTTTTTTATTTTTTTTGAGATTTCCTGAACGTGTATTTTCAGTTTTGCTCTCCTAAATTAAGTGAACACGAAACCTTAACGTGCTGCAATTGAGTGACCAACCGCTGTAATTTATATTTAAGTGGGGTTTTAAAAAGTGTCCCCCACTAAAACATGCCCTGTTTAGTGTTAGGCCGATTTAAAACCTTTTTATTTAAACCTTTTGCCAAAACAAAACAAAAAAGTATACAACTTCGAGGAAAGAAGACAGATAGATTTTGCAAGTAGTAAACCTGTTTATTTTCCTTTTATCAAATAGTTGCATGACATGATGACAGTATATATATATATATATAAAATTTGAAAATAAGTGCCCCAACCTACTGGAACCATTCATGAGGACTGTGCCTCGCCATACCTTTGACAAGTTATTCCAACTGCGAACAGGTCATGGTGCTCTTGGGAAGTATTTCCAAATGAGGTGTATTACTGAGAGAGATTATAAATGCAAATGTGGACAGCTGAAAACAGTTGAACACGTTCTTAAGGAGTGCCCTCTACATCCTGTGGAGCGTAGCTTCTTAAGTAAAGTTTCCCCGGAACTTGATCTAAGAGTCCTGCTTGATACCAAGAAGGGTCTTGGAGCGGTAGTCAAGTTCTTGAACTCATTACCGCAACTTCTTTGCTGATGGTTTGCTTGATTAGAGCAGCTTGTTAAGGTTTTACTGTGTGTCAATCTCTGTTAT
>QVTG01000211.1:5904-39519 GCA_013305925.1 Geotrichum reessii | reverse complement strand
TCGAATATTGGAATAAGAATAACAATAGTAAATGGGAAACAATAAATGAAAGATACGAATAAAGATAAAAGTAAGAAATAGTAAATGAAATAAGAGACAATAAAATAAGAGATAGAAGGTAAAAAGAGACCAGAATAGTGAGAGTCGGATCGATTTCTTACAAATGCATAACAGGCAATCTGGCCGAGTTGGTCTAAGGCGTAGGATTAAGGTTCCTATCTTTTCGGAGGCGAGGGTTCGAATCCCTCGGTTGTCATATTTTTGGTGATTTTTCATATCTTTGAGAAGTTAAATTTTTTTTGTTTTATCTCAAAAAATTTCAGAAATTTTCAACAGAATAAAAATAAACCTATAAAAAGCAATCGTGCCATTTAAAATGAAACAGTATTTTTTTTATACCCACTATATCAGGTCATAACCAACTTAGTCTCATCATAAATCGAAATATAAATACATATAAACGTTACTCTTTCGTTAATGTTTTTGAGATTGATAAAAGGATAGAAAAGTTGTCAATTGTCTTTACACACCACAGATATGTAAAAAAAATTATGACAAAAATGTAAAAAAAAAAAGATATCAAATTCAAAATATTTGCTTTTAGAAGAATTCAAGAGTAGAGTTGTCACCGCAATTCAGGATTGACACTATCATAAATTTGATTTTGTGCGTACTTCTCAAGTTTTTTTCATTTATATAACTTTTTTTAGGTGAAAAACAAATAGGAAACTAAATTGACATAGTTCCACTTTCAATGTTAAATGAGCAGAAAAATTACCTTACTACAGCTTTACGGATCTTTTGGCGTATAAGCTTTCATAAATAAAAGCATCAAGATATCCATTTTTCTATTTGAATCTCAAGTTCATTCTAGCTCCCCACATGAAATTAGTGTTACATGAAAGTGAACTTCTTTACCAAAAATTGTGCTTTAAAATATTAATGAACCATAAGTTGCTTAAATGATTGTATAATTAATTAACTTACGTTGACAAAGGATGAAAAATTAACAAACTAGTAACGATGCTAAACAAAATGGTAAAAATTGATAGAATCAAAAGACATCCATAGGTTCTGATGTTTACTATACAAAATTTCTACAAGGTCAACTTTGAAGAGTCTTGATGATTGCATTCAAAAAAATTGCTTCCATTTTATTTTTTTATTCATGGAGTATCAATTATTTATTTTACATGGTGAAAAATCTTTACGATTTACAAGACACAACTTTCCAGCCCCTACAGAAAACATCCCTGTTTGAAACGAAATCTTTTTAATGTCCAAACTTACTGTATTAAATGTTTGAAATTATTATACTGCTTCTCAAAAAAAAATTATAAATGGGTTTGATTTCCAAAGGAATTTTTAGAAAAAGGTTTGAATGAGTATAAAGGACACACATAAAAATGTCACGACAACAGCCAGACAATAATTGTAAAAAAACACCTTAACCTTATCTACCTTGACTTCATTCGCCGCTTAATCGGGAGTAGTTATGCAGTTAGACAACCCTCCTATTAAGTACCAAACTTGGCCATTATTTGGCTTAATTTGTCGACACAACCCGTTTTTGTAAGTTTTTGACAGCCACGCAAGTTATCAAAATAAGCATAAGGTTTTTTTTTTTCAAGTATGAAACCATTTTTTTTTTCCTACCAGGCACTGTTTAAGAAGGCTTATACGTGAATACTAGCATTAAATTTGTAGGTAGAATGAGTCCGATGATAATAAACACTTGATTATAAAAATCAAGAAGAAACAAAAATAAAAAAACCTAGCTTTCGCAAAAATCTTTTTTTTTTTAATTCAAACCTCATTCAATTCACTTTTTTTTTTCTGAATGAAAGTTGGGTTTAATGTGCTTTATTTTTATTTACTGACATACCTTGTTCCTGACTAAATTATTGTGGTCATATCATATACTACTAAAGCGTGCCCCTATTTCCGAAATTTTGAGCCTTAGAAAAAAAAATACTTTGTTTCTTTTATATTTTATTATTGCTGCCAAAAATTTTATTATTTCTTTTGAACCTCTTCTTTTACAATCAAATAACAGTTTAATACCTTCATTAGTTTGGTTTCTGTCATATTCTTAGGCTGTCTTTGTCTTTGTAAAGAGTTGATCATCATATAACACGGGCACCTACTTTTGCATCTTACTAACTTAACCCCTGAATTTTTACTAACTTTCACATCCATTGTTTTTACACCAGTAACAGCACTAAAAACAAACAAGCTAACAAACCATAAAAAAATGACTGTACTGATAAAAGCAGTCTCTGGTCAAATTTTGACTGTGGTAGCCAATATTATTGTGGTTAGTCTTTTGTCATGTATGGCAATGACAGCCTCTCCATTCAGCACTCAAGTTGCATTTTATTTGCACATTGCAAACCAACCTTTGTCAGACCAGATAAAGATGGCTTTTACAGGTTTTACCAAGAAAAGATATATGCTAGGCCAGACGCCAGGTCGCAAGCCCATGTTACAAGCCATGGTTGTTCTACTACTTTCTGTCCTTGGCCTCACGTTTACTTTTCTATCTACTATAGTTTTTCAGACATCGCGTACTGAATTGCATAACGCAGAAACAACCAACGCGCTATTGCTTTCACCTTCTAAAATTCCTACTGATACTTATTCAGGAACCACTAATAACCTAATGTTCCCTGTTATTTCTGACGACCACATCGGCTCTGTACCTCTAAAGGATTCACGCATTGTTCGCACGATTATTCCCTCCAAATTTTGGGAAAATAATATTGGCCTCCCAACACAAACCAAAATTCAATTCAGCGGACAAGTATATTTGTCACTCAGCGATCCCAATTGGATGTCAATTCAAGGTGGAGATAATCTCACCACAATGGTGTCTATGACTATTGACGGCATTACTGCCGAAAACTTGCCAAATTCTGCTTTAGGTACTGTCTCAGTCCAGATTATCCAGGACTCAGTGCCTGATGTGTTTCCAGTTCCTGTGATGATTGAAACCACTGGGTTGAACAGAGACAATATCAATACTTTTACGGTTGACGGTGTTAATACTCTAGATGTGGTTCAGCACACTCTTTTGAGGTTTGATTCTCAAACATGGGCTGGTAAAGACAACCTCGATCGCTACTACGCTTACTTGGAGTCACAAAGCAAATTTGTCAATCAAAACGGCACGCTACTTTTCAATAACACTTATGACTACAAAACTATGCGCTCCTATGATAAGGATACCCTAGAAACGGACATACAAGTTGGTGGCCAAGATCCTGTGCGCTACTCTATGATTTCTGTTAGAAATACAACAACACCTATTGACAAGTTTCAGACATATAGCATTACCAAGCGCTCTGCTTTCCGAGAAGGCAACATAGAAACTCAGTATGGTACAATTCATCTTGCGGAATATCATTACTTGCTACAAGTAACCAAGTTTGGGAAGAATCGCAAGCTCAACGACAACTTCAAAATTAAATACTCACGCGGTACTGACACGCCAAAATCTTACCGACGACTCCCTATGACCCCAGTCTACATAACTAACAAGCAAGACTATATTATAGCGGCGTCACTGACTCAAAATAAAGACATTTACGCGTCTTACACACCACAAACGTACGTTGATGTTGTCCCCCTAATTGTTCTCATTTGCGTTTACGTTGGTATTTTGCTTTCGATGGGAAGTTTCTCGCTTTATTGGAATATGACACACTATATTCAAAAAGCATATTCAATTCCACTAGAGCTTGTTAGCTACCTGTTCTACAGACCCGAAACCAATTTGAGCCACATGCTTGACAAAGTGAATTCTATGGAATTGTCTATGGTTGACGGCTACGACCCACAATTGGGCTACAACCATTTAGGTCTCATATCCGTTGATGACGCACAACGTATTACAAATCCTGAGCCCGACGTACCGTTTGGCCAAATCTTTAGAAAGAAGAGAAAAAATTCAGACATCACTTCTTCTACCAAAGAAGAAGTTTGAAGTAATCTGGTTTTTTTTGTTTTTACTTTTCTTTTTTCCAATTTTTTTTTTTTTATTTCATTTATTCGGAGTCTGGTATAATTTACTTTTTACTCCATATCAGGCTTTAAAAAGCCATATCACAATTCTGTATTCGAGTCTATTATAGATATCCACAATCTCATGTAATTTTTAATCTTAATCTTTAAAATTCTAGGTCTTGTAACTATCCACTTTTTACATCATTTCAAAGAAATGAACTAAAAAAATATATATATTATTTTGGTATTTGTGTGTATGTGTGTACGTGTACGTGTGTGTGTGTGTGTGTGTGTGTGTGTGTGTGTGCTTATTTACACGCCAGATATTACTGACGGAATGAGAAAAAAAAATTATCTACTTTAGTTACCAGGAAGAGCTTTCTTGAAATCACGAACGATAATTTCGCAGGTTACTTCCTGACACAGCTCCTTGCGCTGGTTGTTCGGCAGCTTGGCCAAAAACTGAAGACCGGACGAGCGCTCAAGTGCGTTGACGGGAACTGCAAAACTCTTTAGCGGTGTCGAGTTGGGGATCACAGCGTTGGGCATAACGAAAGCACCAACTGCAACCTTGTCACTTTTGGGGTCCTTGAGAGGCTGCTCGGCGACAATAAGCTTAAAGAAGTGTGTGGGAACCGCAATGTTAGGCGGGTTACCAATGACCTCATAAGTAACGCGATACTTGCCATCAGCGTCCTTCTTGGGAAGATACAGTGGACCAGTAACAATGCGGACATTTGTGTACTTTTTGGTAAGTCTGCGGCAGAAATCCTCAAAGTGTGACCAGTAATCACGGTTAAAGCCGTCACCGACTTGAGGGGACATGTTGCTAAGCAAAAATGTCTCGTCCATAGCTTTCTGAGAAAACTTGGCATCAGCAGCGGGAGCCTGATGACCACGATCGTAGCCACTTCTGAAATAGTCAGCCAAGCGGCCACGGAAAATTTCAGGAATAGTCAAGTCTTCTTTGAAAACAGATTTCTTGCGGTCGACGGGCGGGGCGTTAGGTGGCGTCAACAAACTTTCGGCGGTGATGTGCTCGACGACCCAGCCGGGGTTTCGCATGCGACGATCGTAGCTGCTGATGAACTCATCGTGGTACTGCACGTCATTGACGGGACCCGGGAAACCGTACTTAAAAAACGCGCTTGGATCGATCGCAGAGTTGGAGCCAGGAACAGTCACAAACTGTGGGCTGGCTCTGGAATCTGGGGCTTGACCAAACGTGGGCTGGACTGGAGGAATAGACAGAGTACTGCTTACAGCAGTATCTGAAGGTTTAGATTGACCTGATCCCATGCTGGTAATGTTGTATAGTGTAGCAGGCAATGGAGGTAGTGATTCAGTAAGAAAAGCAAAACTTAAAAAATGATTCAAAAAGCTGAGCAGTTTTTGGGGTTGTCTACCATGTTTATAAACATCTTTCAAAATATTGTTATTTAAATAACATGGCTGGTAAAGCCCTTTATTGACCAGTGACAGGCTCAGCAAGGCTCAGCAGTGCAAGCAGCCACACAAACAGTTTCTGTCACAATTAAACTGAAAATTACAAGTCTAATAATCATATTTTTGTCTTTTTATTGTTTAGACTTGTTAGTACATAAAACTTGTGAAACAAATAAAACTGTATACGGCTTAAAATTTAAGAATTAAGTCTATAATATACAGTAGTATAATTACATGATATCCAACTTTTCAGGTAAAAAATGAAAAAATAAAATAGAAACAAGCAAGTCAACTAAAAATATTATTATAATCAAGTTATTACCCTTAATGCTAATGATAAATTATATAAAGAACACGTCAAGTAAATGCAACAAGAGTTAGACTACTTGACGATGTCTGTGCCGTAAAAACATCTACTTGAATCGCTTCTATGGCGAATTAACCACGAATTACATTAGGGCGTCAAGGAAAACAAGTGTTAGTTCAAGTGTTAAACAGAAATAAAGGTCTGTCTTCGATTTGTCTCCAAATCACAAAAATAAAGAGATTATAACTTCACAAATTTACTTTAATATTGAGTAATTTTCTTAAACTACCATCAAAATTCATTTTGCTACAGGATTAAAATGACTTTAGAACAAGATGCTTGTAAAGAAAGTTGCAGGTGAATATCATGCTGAAGAAACAATTTGATGTAAATCCAGTCATTATTTCAAAAAAAAAAAAAAAACTGAAAGATCATATTGTTTTTTTTCTCGAGTCATTGTCGTTCTAACAACACTCCTTTGGCTCATCAAAGGGAGCTTACGGAATTCCAGGCTTTTACAATCTTCAGTTCCTACAGGTAACAGGTGCGTTTCAAATAAACCGAAATGTAACCAGGAATATTCTCTGTAGTTGCATTACCAGTCAATATTTATTAAAGAAATAAAAAAAAATTCAAGATAAAACGCATGGACTGTCGAGGTTTTTGGCTGCATTGATTTTGCTAGATCTATAAATATTAGAACGATAAGGCAGGTTGATTGACTTTTTATCAGTTGAGAAGCTTACTTTAGTAATGTTGATGAAAACGACAATTAGCTTTTTTATTATTATTACTATTTTTTTTTTAAAAAAAAGTTCACAAAGTGTGCCAAAAAAAAAAAAATCAAACTTGAAATATATTTTTTTTATTAATTTTTATCAAAACTTAACAACTTTTTTCAAATGTACATCAATGTTAACGACTCATCATCTTCATTGAACAAGTTTGCTGTCTCTATAGAACGTGGGCTCAAAGAGGCTGAGTCTCTTTTCAAGAACAAGCAACTGCTGAAAGCCGCAGACCATCTTTCCAAAATTCACTCGGGTATTCTACAACGCGACGCCAAGCTCACTAAATATCTCGATCAACTATACGAAGTTCTCGACAAACGCTGCCTCGTGTATCGCCGATTAGGTAAATTAAAATTTGCTTTAGAGGATGCCAAATCAGCTATCAAACTGAAACCAGTTGCCTACAAGGGCTACCTTTGTGCAGGGAAAATTTCTGAAATGGGTCATCAGCCAGAGGCGGCCAAAGCCTTTTATCTACGAGGCCTCAAAGCCTTACCCAAGAAAGATCCTGGTTATAATTTGCTCTATAAGGCCTACAAAAATTTTAATCACTTCATGGAGCTCAAGCACAAAAAGGAAGAAGATCGTAAACGGGATGATGCTAAACTACGGTCCGACCCAATTGTTTTTTTACCATATGCTGATGTCTTTCACTACATTTTACGCGACCTTCCGTATCGTGACGTTATAGTGTGTTCAATGGTTTCCAAATTGTGGCGTGAATTGATTCTTCATGATGCAAGTCTATGGACTCGCGGTATTGATCTTTCGGTCAAGTTTTACAAATGGAAATTTGACAATGACTTTCATACTGCCTTCAAGCCGGTTTTGAAGGGAGTAGATTTGACTAAGGGAAAGATTAGATATCTCAAGATTAATCGACTGTATCCCCGTTCCGAGTCATTATTTTTCAACTACTTTGCATTGGATCTGTCTAATAGACTACAGCGTCTAGACCTTGAACTTGAAACTGAAGCATTGTTCACGTTTTTCGTTAAACCTCGTAAAGAACCTATTTTTGAAAATCTTGAGGCTTTGTCACTAAGAAGTTCAGCAAATGAAACAGTTATATTTGAAATTCTTGAAAATATACCAACGTTATTGTCATTAGAAATTGACATATCTACGTATACAACTCCTAGCTGGTTTTTTACTCAATGGACTAAAGAACGTAAGGGAACGACTTTAGAGCGCGAGTTCAAACGCATACTTCGTTTAGAAAATCTGAAAATACAAGGAATACCTTTACGCAACAATCTTTCACATAAGGAACTTTACTGGATTGAGAACAATTTGGCAAATCTTAAGCATTTACAGCTGAAGTATGTTAATCAATCAAACAGTCCTTATGTTGAAAGCGAGCTCATACAAACTCAATTTTACCGAGCTATCAAAAATCTTGTTAATCTAGAAACTTTTATTGTTTACGGTCTTTCGTCGTTGCACTACTTGAAGTTTTCGTCTGAATCAATTAGGAAAATAAACATTTCAAACATGTGGTTTAAATCATTTGCAGTTGATGATTCACTCCCTCGAAGTTACCCCGTTACAGAACTAAGACTTTCGCGTATGTCTTTAGAAGCACTTGATACACAAAGAAAGATAGTTCGATTTTTTTCTGACCTTAGATGCAAAGAAAATTTACTACATCTTTTTATTGAATTTGTCTCTATCAAACATATTTTTACTGAAGAAGGATATGTATCCTTTGTTACCAAGAATTTTCCAAATCTTCGAACTGTATCTTTTTCTGGGTCTGATCAAGTAACGAATGCGACGGCAAAAGTTATTGCTGAGTCACATCCTGTTTTGCAAAATGTGATATTGGCGATAACCAAGGTCTCAGACGAAGGATTTGATAGGCTAGTTAAAGCAGGCGTCAAGAGAATATGTCTTCAAGGATGCAATGTGTCAATGCGATCTGTAAGGGCTTATGAAGAGAGTGGTGTAAAACTATTAACATACTCACGGTTTCAAGGCGCTGTCGTTAGATAATATATACTGTACGTTGCCATCTAACAGTTGTTGAGGTAAATACGAATTACATAGAATTTTGGAACGTAGCGTTTTTATTTTATACTATTTTTATTTACATGCTTTATTTATTTATTAACTCAATTTTTTAAAAGAAATTTTTTTACATACAGAAAACAATTTTTTAAAATTGAAAGTAGGACCGAAGACTTGAAATGTAGCCCGCCTGAATTTTTATTTTTTTTCAAAAGTTGTATGTATTAATATTTTTCCATAGCAAAAGGCCCACATGCAAAGCCTTAACAGTAATTAATTCAAGTGTTTTTGTCCTTACTCTCGAGATTCAACTCTCTCCCCAACTTTGTTTATCAGAATTAGATGATTTTATTAGCATGGAAACTGAACCATAGAGAAGAAAACTGACCCATAATCGACAAATCAAAGCTTATGCTACATGTCGCAGACTGAAAACAAGATGTTTATTCAAGGATAACATGAATATTTGAGAGCGATGCCAAGACTTTCAGTTAAACTGTGTCCCATTTGTCAAAGGTGTCGACGACGAGCCTGCTACAGAGGCCAGAGGGAACACAAAAAGCTCTGCAAAAATGTATTCAGCTCAATTAAAGATCCCGACAGTAGAATACTTGGTGACGCCTAGTTCTGATTTAGATTCTTCATATAATAAAACTTCGAGCAACTCTCAGCTTCAACAACCCAGCAATCCATCCCCGGAACCTTTTAATTATCAGGAAGAAAAAATTAACAATTTTGAATCCAAAGTCAACACCATTCTCGTAAACCTACAAACTCTTACTGATACATTAACACGAAATAAATCGCACACTACAAATTTGGTTCCTCTGAAACGCGATATAGTTTCAAATAAAATTACTCAGAAATCAGAACCTGTCCGAAATTATAGAAAGCTAGTTAATCCAGAACACTTGCTAAACGCATCTTCACCTGTAGGTCTTGTAGATAACATTGAAAATCGTATTTATGGTAAACGACACGATTTAATTATTATATCCGCAAATTGGGTGATGTGGTTTCTCATGGATTTATCTCAGAAACTACAAGTCTTGACTTACTAAAGGTATTTTGGACACAATATTCACCGTGGGTAAAGGGTATCATTTCTGACAATAATATATGGCGGTCAATGCGGAGTCGGTCGTCGCTACATTTTTCCGTTTGTTGTATGCTTGCGTCGCGGTATGATAAGACCATTTCGATTGCTACAGTCAAGTTAATGTACGACTTGGTATGGCAAGTGATTGATTTGACGCTTTTGAATGCTCCCTATTTCACTCTTAAGTCACTCATTGCGTTTTACTTAACATCACTATGGGCACCAACAGTCCTTACGGACATACCTATTGATGATTGGTCTATGAGTCTACAAGCTCTCAATCAATGTGTTTTAGCTGATCAAATCAAGTTTTCTCGGTACCATGCCAGCGATCTGGGGACCCAGGGCCAGATTGGTTGGTATAGACTATGGAATGCTTTTGTTCTGAATCACGTTCAATGGACAATTGCTACCTCGCGTCCATTTTCTGTACCAGAGTACTACATCCCCAAGTACATGCAAATTTTTCAGTTTCCTCAGTTATCTTCTATAGATCGTCTCATTACTGCTGAAATTTATTTGTACAAAAGTTTAATTAAATTAACTTGGGACACCCGTGTGATTTTGCCGTCTGATGTATTGAAAATTGATATCATTGAGAAATGGAAGACGGAGTTTTTGAAAGCTTACACTAATACTAACGCGTTATTCAAGTTTAAGTATGATTTTGCATATGCAGTGATATTCAGAACTTACTTGTACTAGGAATCTGAAGATAGTAGTGAGGGTAATTACAAAAGTTCAGGTCTTAACTCGAAAGTCACACCTGGAATGACAACAAAAAGCTGTGGATCATTGGGTGAGAAGATTGTTGAAAATGGCAGAGAGCTTGCAGTCACTGGGCAAAAATCACAGACTTTCAAAAGAATGTGTTGTTATCGCACTTATTTACCATTGTCTGATAATACTAGATGCCTTCAGTAATGACCCTGTTTATGACCCAAGAAACATTGATGTTACAGATTTTGATTTTTTTATAATAATCTACTGTGAAATGACTTTGTGTGAGATTTCAATGCTGTTGTGCAAAAAAGTTGAAAGCAAGATATGGAGCGGTTCCTTTATCTGTAACACTGTTGAGGAGTACTAGCGCTCTGTGGACAACTGCTACCAAGACGACTCAATAATCATAACTCCATTGCGGGTCCACAACGCCATAAACCAAACTCTTGCACTGTTTAAAAAATATTTTTTTTTAATGAAGGTCACGTCTGCTCTCAGTTAGCTACTATTCTAGAAGAGCTCATCAACAAAACAAATAGTGCTATTAATTCTTACACAAAATCCATCTCTAGTACCGCTAATACACCCATTGCTTCATCTACTCAACAGAATACAGAAATAACCAGTAATAAAATTCTACTCTTCGGCTCTTCATTTTTATTGCCCCAGATCTCCGTGGTTTATGAGTCTACCGCTGGTTCATTGCGCTCTTACCAATCATCTAATAATACTAAAGTATATCTTATTATTGTCGAAGAGGTGCGAGCGTCTTTCAGTTACTATGATAATGTCAGTACGAATCCATTTCCTTATAAAACCATATATTTTATGTTTTGAGTGAGCGATATATACCTGATTAGCTAACAATGGACTTTTATCAAAGCTTTTATATAGCTGACGACGCAGACTACTTCAAAAAGATTTTTCCTGGCGGTCTTCTAACTCTTGACAATATGAACTGATCTGTTTTTTTTTTCTCTTTTTTTTTAACATTCTAATGTATTTAATAATAGTTATAAAAAAACAACATTCTTTTAGCATGTAACTTATATAAAATGATTGTCTAGCTCCCAGTCAAATTGTGACCCTCGAAGGTTAGTTTTGTTCAAGTTAGTGTTGTATGGTTTGTCAGCATAAAATTTTTATTTTATTCGTCCCAAAAAAATTTCTTTCTTTCAATCCCCATCGTGAACTCGATATCCAAGCCGTGGAGTATCAGCAACCACATGCCCTCTTTCAGTAATGTAAGTACCAGTTTTCATTTTTGGATATCTATCATGTGCTCAAGTTTACTAACCATTTGATTGTTCAGTCTCACGCGCATTTGCTTCGTGCAAACGATGAAGCATTTAATGAGCTCCTGAACCCAGTCTACAAGGGTAAAGAGCTTACCGACAAGATCGATACCGCTGCTGACAAATGGAATTTGCTACCAGCTTTTCTGAAAGTTAAGGGTCTCGTCAAGCAGCATCTCGATTCTTTCAACTATTTTGTGGACGTGGACCTTAAAAAGATTGTCAAAGCCAACCAAAAGATTGTTTCTGACGTCGATCCTCAGTTTTACTTCAAATACCTAGACATCAGAGTCGGAACACCTCAGCGACAAGATTTGGATAGTTTCAACAATAGTATCACACCTCATGAATGTCGATTGAGAGATTTGACTTATGCGGCACCCATTTTTGTTGACGTCGAATATACACGAGGCAAAAAAATCATCTATCAACGTGGTATCGAAATTGGCCGCATGCCCATAATGTTGCGCAGTTCAAAGTGTGTGCTAAATAACAAGTCGGAGTTAGAGATGGCTAAGATGAAAGAGTGTCCTTTAGATCCTGGCGGATATTTCATTGTCAACGGTACCGAAAAGGTTATTTTAGTTCAAGAACAGCTAAGTAAGAATCGTATCATTGTTGAGGCTGATGAAAAAAAAGGAATTGTACAAGCTTCCGTCACTTCATCAACTCACGAGAGAAAGTCAAAAACTTATGTCCTTACTAAGAATAACAAGATTTATCTAAAACACAACTCAATTAGTGAAGAAGTTCCCATCGTCGTAATGCTCAAGGCTGCTGGTTTAGTTACTGATCAAGAGATCATGCAACTTGTCACAGGAACAAACCCTAAGTATCAAGATCTTTTTGCTATTAACTTTGAGGAATGCGCTAGAGTTGGCGTCTATACTCAGCATCAAGCGTGGGAATACTTGGGTACAAAGATCCGAACTGTCAGAAGAGCCAATGCGCCTAAGCTTACGCCTATTCAGGAGGGTATTGAGGCGCTAGCTACCACTATCATTGCACATATTAACGTTGACAACCTGGACTTTAGAGAAAAAGCTATCTACATGGCAATCATGACTAGACGTGTTATCATGACCATGGACAATCCTAAGATGGTTGATGATCGTGATTACGTTGGTAACAAGCGTCTGGAATTGGCTGGTCAGCTTATGTCTCTTTTATTTGAAGATTTGTTTAAGACTTTCAATTCAACTTTTAAGGACCATATGGACAAACTGTTGAGAAAAAGAAACCTGACTTCCGAATTTGATGCGCTTACCAGTATCACTGCTCAAGGCCGATTTATCACATCTGGTCTAAACAGAGCCATATCTACTGGTAATTGGTCTTTGAAACGTTTCAAGATGGAGCGTGCTGGTGTTACTCATGTTTTGTCTAGACTCAGTTTCATTAGTGCCTTAGGTATGATGACCCGTATCTCGTCGCAATTCGAGAAATCCAGAAAAGTTTCGGGTCCTAGAGCTTTACAACCTTCGCAATTCGGTATGCTTTGTACATCCGATACACCAGAAGGTGAGGCATGCGGTTTAGTGAAAAATTTGGCGTTAATGACGCATATTACAAACGATGACGAAGAAGAACCCATTAGAAAGTGCTGTTTAGTGCTTGGTGCCGAGGATATTTCTATCATTGGTGGTCTTGAGTTATACTCAACTGGTACTTACGGTGTCTACCTCAATGGTACTCTAGTTGGCGTCACAAGATTTCCTGCAAAATTTGTCCAGAGTTTCAGAAACCTACGTCGTACAGGAAAAGTCTCTGAATTTATCAGTATCTATCAAAATCATCATCATAGTGCTGTTCATATTGCTACTGACGGTGGCAGAATTTGCAGACCTCTCATTATTGTCAAAAACAAAGAACCCTTAGTTACTGCAGAACACTTGTATAAGTTAAAAACGGGCGAAATGGCGTTTGACGATTTTCTGCGTCAAGGTCTAGTTGAATATCTCGATGTTAACGAGGAAAACGACAGTTACATTGCTCTCTATGAGAAAGATATTGTTCCTGAGACCACCCATCTGGAAATTGAACCTTTTACAGTTCTTGGTGCTGTTGCCGGTTTGATTCCATATCCTCACCATAACCAGTCTCCCAGAAACACTTATCAATGTGCCATGGGTAAGCAAGCTATTGGTGCTATTGCATACAACCAGTTACATCGGATTGACACTCTGTTGTATCTCATGGTTTACCCCGAACAGCCAATGGTTAAAACGAGAACTATTGAGCTCATTCAATACGATAAGCTGCCCGCAGGCCAGAATGCTACTGTTGCTGTCATGAGTTACTCCGGTTACGATATCGAAGATGCTCTTGTCATTAATAAATCATCTTTAGACAGAGGTTTTGGTCGTTGTCAGGTGCTCAAAAAGAATACTACAGTGTTAAAGCGTTATGCCAGAAACGCGGATCGTCTAGATGGTATTAAATACGAACAGATTAATCCTAAAGCAGAACCTACTCCTATTCCTCAACACTCTGAACTGGGTCCAGATGGTCTTGCTGAAGTTGGTGTCATGGTTGAAACCGGTAAAATCTACGTTAATAAAGCCATTCCTCTTAATTTAGGGGAAGATGCCGACACCGTTGTCAATGGTAGCAATACTGCTGCAATTGATGAATATAGAGAAGCCCCTGTTACATACAAGGGCCCTGAAGGAAGTTATATTGATCAAGTTATGTTATCGTGCTCGGAATCTGAGGAACCTGTCATCAAGGTCTTACTTCGTCAAACCCGTCGTCCTGAGCTTGGTGACAAATTTTCGTCTCGTCACGGTCAGAAGGGTGTCTGTGGTATTATTGTTCAACAAGAAGACATGCCTTTTAGTGATCAGGGTGTCTGCCCTGATATCATTATGAATCCCCACGGTTTCCCGTCACGTATGACTGTCGGTAAGATGATTGAGCTTGTGTCTGGTAAAGCTGGTGTTCTTTCAGGTTCCCTGCAATATGGTACTTGTTTTGGTGGTTCTAAGTTAGAAGACATGTCAAGAATTCTCGTTGAGAAGGGATTTAACTATTCTGGCAAAGACATGTTGTACAGTGGTATCACTGGTGAGTGTCTACAGGCTTACATCTTTTTTGGTCCTATCTATTATCAGAAGCTGAAACATATGGTAATGGATAAAATGCATGCTCGTGCTCGTGGTCCTCGTGCGGTGTTAACCAGACAGCCTACAGAAGGTAGATCAAGAGATGGTGGTTTGAGATTAGGTGAAATGGAACGTGACTGTGTTATTGCTTATGGTGCGTCGCGGTTACTGCTTGAAAGACTTATGATTTCTTCCGATGCGTTTGAGATAGATGTGTGCCAAACCTGTGGTCTTATGGGTCACAACGGCTGGTGCACGGGATGTCAGACCAGCGACGGTGTAGTCAGCATGACAATTCCTTACGCTGCGAAGCTGCTGTTCCAAGAGCTCATGTCGATGAACATTGCTCCTAGATTAAAGCTGAAGGATGTCTTTGAGTAATGATATTCGGCAATATATGTTTGAAAAAAATAAAAATATTAACTTAACGAGTTTTATATACGTACAGTAAATTCAGTAGACGAGTGCTCTGATTCAATCTTTGTATACATTTTATTGGGAGGATTTTATTTTTATTCATTTTTATTTGTCTAAAATAATCCCAATTAATTTCATCTTTAAACTTTTACCAGACGAAAACAACAACAATGATTAGACTAACTGCCAGAAGACTGGGGAGAGCAAATCCCAGAAACTTATTGTCTCTGCGTTTTGCTGGTACTTGTTTTACCAAGGATAAAAACCTAACAGCCATATACGATAAGTAAGAAATTACTATAAAACCACAAAATACAAAGAGAATATAAAAATCAGCAATGCTAATCTTACAAAAAAATATTTCTTTTAGGGTAGATGAACTTGAACCCAAGTTTATCCAAAGTAAGTATGAGGCCTTAGATGAACAGTGAATTTCACTTTACTGTTGATTTCCAAAATTCTAATAATATATTTCAGGAATAAAAGATGCGGTCAAGATCCCGTCAGTATCAAGTGAGCTTGAGAAACGTCCCGAACTCTTTCGCGTAAGATTCTCTCCAGCCAGAATTATTTAAGGCATTCTCTAATTAATTATTTTGTTTCAAGATGGCTAAATGGCTTCAAAAAGAAGCCCACCAACTTGATATTGATCTGGTGGCCAATCACCCAGGTTTTCAGTCTCCAGGCGTAAAACTACCACCTATTCTTGTTGGTCACTACCCGAAGGTGCCTATACCCGAGAAGAAAACAATTCTAATTTATGGCCATTATGATGTGCAACCCGCAAGCATAGAGGATGGCTGGGAAGCGGATCCGTTTACTGTCGTCGAGAAGCCTGATGGGAAAATGGTAGGCCGCGGCATCACTGATGATAAAGGACCGGTTATTGGTTGGCTCAACGCTATTGAAGCCTACCAAGCGTAAGTGCAGCTAAATTTCATTTTCAAACATCAAATAACTAATCTATTAATTATTATAGAGCTGGTGTGGCATTTCCTGCAAACGTCATTTTTTGCATTGAAGGTATGGAAGAAAACGGGAGCGAAGGTCTCGATGAGTTTATTAAAAGTAAAAAAGCACATGAGCTTTTCAAAAATGTCGATGCGATCTGTATTTCTGACAACTACTGGCTTGGTACAAAGAAGCCCGTATTGACATATGGACTGCGTGGATGTAGTTATTACGCGATCACAGTCGAAGGCCCAAACACGGATCTACATTCAGGTGTTTTCGGCGGCATGGTATGTGAGCCTATGATTGACCTTACACAACTGCTCGCTTCTTTAGTTAAGCCAGCAAACGATGCTTATCGAATTGAGATACCTGGTGTCGCAGAGATGGTTGCACCTGTAACAGATGCTGAGCGACAAGTTTATGAACCAATCGACTATGACCTTGCTGACCTTGCTGACTCACTTGACGGTCGCGACTGCAGTTTGCATCAAAACAAGACAGACGCTCTCATGGCTCGCTGGCGCATGCCTGCACTCTCTATCCACGGTGTTGAAGGTGCTTACTCACAACCCGGTGCCAAGACTGTGATTCCTGCCAAAGTCACTGCCAAAGTTTCTATTCGCACAGTTCCAGATATTGCACCCGCGAAGCTAAACGAGTTTGTAATTGCCTACGTGCATGAACAGTTTGCCAAGCTTGGAACCAAGAGTTCGGTTAAAGTTGATGTCGTGCACGAAGGTAACTGGTGGGTGTCAGACCCCAGCAACTGGAACTTTGAAGCCGCCAAGCAGGCTACCCGTGCGGTTTGGGGTGTTGACCCAGATCTAACTCGTGAGGGTGGTTCGATCCCGGTCACATTGACATTTGAACAAGAGCTTCAAAAGCCTGTATTACTGCTACCAATGGGCCGTGGTGACGATGGTGCACACTCTACCATGGAGAAACTTGATAAGGAAAATTATATTCAAGGAACCAAGACGCTTGCTTCCTATCTATACTTTGCATCTAAGGTTTAGATTTAAAGGAGCTGATATTTGTAATTTTCCGACATGACTATGTGATTGAAAATAAGCATAATAAACTAGTTTATTCAAACGAAATTAACAAAATGCAATTAGATGTACCAGTAAGTAAAACTACATGGAAAATCAAAAATCGTCTTCCTCGTTCTCTTCTACTTCGTCGTCATCTTCGCCGGGAAATACTAATTTGTAGTCGACATTGAGGCTTTTTAGCATGTATTTTAAAGTGAACTCGGTAGGAAGATTCTCTTTAGGTTCTTCGTACTGTTTAATCTCTTCTTCGTATTCCTCTTTCATCTCATCAAACCTTTGTTTTTCTTCTTCAGTAAGTGATTCATAGTCCAGCTCGCCGTCCAGAATATTGTTTTCTTTGAAAGCTTCTTCTCGTTCTTTCTGTCGTCGAACAAACTCACCGAAGCCGCCATTGCGGTCAATTTTCTCACATGCCTGCTCAAATAACTGATTCGCAGCTTTCTGTGCGGCTTCCCTCCATTTTTCTGTTACCTCTTGCAGCTTTTCATCATCTTTCTTTTTTGCTTCGTACTTTTCCGCCTGTCGTGCTTGATCTAGTAGTCTCCTCCATTTAAGTATATCTCGATCAAGATTCATCTCTTCTCGTGTCTGTTTCTGAACTACAGGGTCGCGCACTTTAGACGCTAATGGCGACGTGACACGTCTATATGATGCACTTAGTTTACTGGGACCAACTACAGTAGGGTGCTCCTCAGATGAAGAAGGACCTATAGTAGTTTGTGACTTTGGTGTTGTAACTTCCAATGGTGATTCTGCAATAGTTGAGCCAGGGGAAGGAGGAGGAGGAGATAACACTGGAATCGGACGATCTTGCAAAGAAGGTGCTCTTTTCTGTTGAAATTGTTGCAAAGGCCTAATTGGCGAACTGAATGATCGAAGCTTAGAAGGGGTGAAAGCAGGTTCCATGTTTTCAGGAATACTGGGGTTGCCCTCAGAGTGCAATTCAAAACTGCTTGGTGTAACTGTGGAAAAAGGCTGAAGTCGTCTACGTTTTGAAATCAAAATTTTACTTGGCAGCAATGGGGGCAACGTAGGCCCCAAGCTAGGACTTTTCATAGGCGACTTAGAAGCAACGCTAACGAGTCCTGAATAAGGACTAGAGAGATTGTCACTCAACACGTTAATTGACAGTTTAGGAGTTTTTGGTGTTTCAGAAACAAGGGTGTTGGTTTTAGCGGCAGCTGTGGCTGGAGTTGCGACCGGTACAGCCTTTGTCGTCGCAGTGACCTCAATTTCCCCACTATCATCATCGTCATCATCCGCATTTATTGGCATGGGTGATACAGGTTTGCTGGAGACCTTAATAATTTCAATTTCGTCGTCATCACTATTGGACAAGTCAGGCTCTATCAACGGTGAGGGCATGGCAATAATATGTGGTGATAAATATAAAGAAATTGCTGTAGACACTAAGAGTAACGGTGTAATATACGTAACCAAATAGTCACAAAGGCTATTAGTGAAAAACTTGAGACGGATCAAAGAACAATTGAGTGAACAAGACTGGTTTCGGAGTTATTAGTTATGTGGTGGCAGAAATAGAGGAGGCTGAAACAAAACAAAATTAAGACAAAGAGCAGAAAGTCCTGTTTTGAAATCGGAAAAGTTTTAGGCGATGGCGACGCGTCGCTCTTTGAAGTTACAAGGTTGAAATCTTAATTTAAACATAGTAGGGTAAGGGCTGCATTCTGTAATATTTGTTTGTGTATATATCAGGCTGGGACAAACTTATTTTTTCTTTTTTTTTTTTGTTTCAAATTCGAAATCATGTACATGAAAATTTCAGTCTAGTATCATACTTGATTATTTCTCAACGTCAAACAGTAACGCTTGTCCCACTATACAAACATTGGTATATACACAATGGGAAAAGCATCAAAATCTCAAAAAAAGTTTTCTAAAAATCATCTAAAGCGCACGGTAGACCAACGACGCATTGAGAAAAAGTATCAGCAAAAAGTCAAGCTTAGCAATAGAAAGTCAGTTCATAGCACCTATGTCAACGGCGGTGATGAAGATGAAAAACCCAAAATCAATCCCAATGAAATTTTCGAAGATGGTTCAGCAGAAAAGTTTTTCAATTCAGAGATTGACGCAGTGGCACAGATGAAAACGAAAAATAAACGCAAGACCAAGGAGCAAATTGCTGAAGATCAAGAAGACGAAGACCTTGATGTTGTAAGCTATCTCAACGGTAACGAGCTAATTGAAGAAGACATACCAAAGAAGATCAACAAACCAAGTAAATCTCAAATTGAGGAGGAAGCCGAATATATTGACCTCAACGAATTAACTGCCAAAAACATATCAGACTGGAATACTAGTCTCAACAAGAAAATTTCGCCAAAGCTCGTTCAACAAGTGGTGTCGACATTTAAAGCCGCTGTTAAGGACCAAGAGTCTGTAAAAGTTGATATTCTTTCTACATTGATTTTGCTCAACCTTGATGTAGTTCCTAACATTTTTCAAAAGCACATTGAATTAACTTCTAACGGCAAAAACTTACCTAAATCAGTTGCAACCGACAGCAAGCAGTACAAAGCATACTCAGGATCGCTGAAACAGTATGCCTCTTCGCTGGCTATTCTTTCTTCTAACTCTCAAGATGCCAGAATCATCGAATCATTGTTTAAAACTACTCACAAGCTTATTCCTTATCTGTTAGATTTTAAAAAGCCTTTAAAATCTATTATTGAAGTAGCATCTAAATATTGGTCTAGTAACGACCAGAAGTTTTCCCTGGTTTCTTTCGAGTTTCTTAAATCAGTTGGTCGGGATCAGCCTTCTCTTCTTGATCTTGTTCTCAAATCAAGTTACTCGGCCCTGTTGAAAACCTGCCTGGATACTACTCCTCAAACAACCAGTCACATTGATAATCTTAAGATTTCTGCTGTTGAGCTGTACAGCATTAAGCCGTCTCAATCTTATGACTTGGCATTTCAATACATCTGCCAGTTAGGTGTTCATCTTAAGAACAGTAGTTCCAGCAAAAGTTCAGATGCGTACAAGTCAATTTATAACTGGCAGTACATTCACTCCCTTGACTTCTGGGCCAAGGTTGTTGCCAATGAATGTAACATCACAACTGAGTCTTTTTCAGGTAAAAAGTCTTCATTTAGGGAGCTTATCTACCCATTAGTCCAGGTAATTTTGGGAACCATCAGATTGATTCCCACACCTCAGTATTTTCCTCTCAGATTTTATCTGGTTAGAAGTTTACTCAAAATTTCGCATTCTGCTGATGTTTATATTCCTGTTTTTCCTTTGGTTATAGAGATTCTTCAGGCTAGCGTGATAGCTAAGCTTACAAAATCCACTGGCCTAGAAGAAATAGACTTTGAGTCAACTATTAGAGCATCTAAGGTTTATCTTGGCACTAAAGAGTATCAAAATGGTATTTGTAACGAGTTTCTTGACATAGTTATTGAGTTTTTTGGTCAAAACGCTAAGAGTATAGTGTTTCCTGAACTCTCAATATCTGCAGTTCTTGCCTTCAAGCGCTTCATTAGCAGAAGCAAGAACGGGAAATTCAACAAACAACTGGAAAAAATTTCAGGGTATCTTGATGAAAACTCTAAATTCATTCAACAGAAGAGAAACGCACTGAATTTCGGTCCTACTAACCGGGCTGAAGTAGATGTTTTCTTGAAGGATTTATCTGTTGATAAGACGCCTTTTGGAAAATACCTTATTATTCATCGTCAAATTCGGGCCCAAACCTTGAGTAGAAAATCTACCCAAGATGTCAACATGATTGATTCCTAAGTTACGTTATACGTATATAAATTTTTAGATTATTAATTGACTATGTACATTATTCAAATCGGTAAAACTCTTCTTTTCTTTCTTTTTTTTCTGATAACAGTTTATTTCTCCAAATTATTTTCTTTTTCAGCAGCCTTCTGTTTCTTTTTTAAATGCTTTTTGTCGTACTTTTTCCTTTTAGATTTTTTTTTTGGTTTGGAAAGCAGCGAGTTTCGATCACTATTGTTTTGTAAATATTTAATGAGCGGGGTCTTGGTGACAACTTTGATTCCAGGAAGACCATACACATTCAAAATATGGCCTTCTTCAGGAATGGAACCGTTGGCACGAATTTGAATATGACCGAGACCAAAAACTGACAAGTCAATACCGCCTGCCTTGACAGGCAACTCCATGATCTTTTCAGGAACCATCTCTACTGGTGGGTCTTCGGGATCATAGGGCTTGGTAAAAAACCAATCTTGGTGATGATCAAGTTGCTTCGCAGCTCTGTCAACTGCTTTTTCATAAGAGCTGAATTTGTTTACAACGGTCTCATAATTTTGCATAGGGGCCCAGATGATAAATCTTGTTTTTGAATTTGGCGGCGACTCCAGAAAAACAAGGCCTCCCAAAGACAGGGTTTGGCCTGGCTTACTCAAAACTTGACGGTCCACGGAAATACAGATAGATCTTCTAGCAAAATTTTTTCCTCTAGCAACGTCAAGAACCTTTTCATCTTTCAAAACATTCCAGATGGCATCGTTTTCCTGGCCGATGGGAGGGAGGTCAACCATTCTTATTTTGCGTAAAGGATAAGCAATCTCACAGTGAGTCATTCCAGGAATGTCATTGGAGCCGTAAAAACGTTGTTGAATTTGAAGTGGAACATGTGATTCATTGTTATCTTTTTGAGCAATAGCATGAGCCAGCTTGGTCTTACCAACGTTAGGATAGCCGACTAAATAGAAAAGCTCAGGAAGATTATGGAACAAGTCATTAATATACCAAGTTCGCATAGCACTCACCAGATAAACCTTTTTAGGATCTACACCAAAAAGACGTTTCATTTCATCTTTGACATAAGGCAAAGCACGTTCTTTGACCTTGTCTTTTTCTTTGATAATCATGTCAGCTTTGGTCACAACATAGATAATATCACGACCATTCGCTAGTTTGTTAATTTTCGGATTAACTGAGGCTGGAAAATCAGCACCACTAATGACATGAACAATTGCTGCGTTTTTGGGAATATTTTTCAATACTTCTTCATCCGATGGACGATCTCCAAGAAGAGGTAGATATTTACCACCCTTAACTTCTCTACATATTGTACAGAGACCACTGTTAATATGGTCTCTCTTAGTGTATTCTTCTTTAAGAACCACTAGCCGATCAGAATTTTCAGTTGTCAGGCGAAGTTGATCGACAATTTCTTGTTTCTTCTCGTTGAGATCTGTAGAACCTTCCATCTTTTCATTTTCTAAGCTTTCTTCCTTTGATTCAGTGTTTTTTTGTTCCACAGATTCTTTAAAAGGTGTGTCTTCTATTATGATATTGTCGAAGTCGATGCTTGGCTCTTCTTCTTCTTTTTCTTCAGAACCCAGTCTGTGGGATAAATTTTCTGTTTCCTCTTCAACATTAAAAACTGTTTTTTTTTCATTCAAAAGAACTTTCAAAGAATTTTCATCGATTCCTTGGATTAACTCGTTGTATTTGTTAAACGACTTTGTTTTAGTGCTCATTTGACCAGAAACTTTGGGAATGATTTCTTTGTAATATCCCCGCGCAGTTTGATCTTCATGTTGGAACAGAGTACCACAGCCTTGGCAAGTAGGATAAAGATCTTTGGTTCTAATTTTGGTTTGAATGGAATGAGAGTGCTTTTGCTTCACAGGCTTCACAAGGTCAGAATGAAACGATTGAGACTGGTGAATAGAAGGTCTAGAAGGCAAAATAAGACGTGAAATCCTATTCACTGTCCAAGAGGAACTTAGAAATTTATCATAAACGACCTGCCTAGGAAGTGACGGTCTAATGGCTGATGAGATATACCGTCTGATCATGGTTGACTTTAGTCGTAATGCCAATTTAAAATCAAGGAAAAAAAAAAGTCAGGAAATAATCATGGAAATTTTAATTTTATATCGTACACTAATATTTTAAAAACCCTTGGGACTTTTTAATATTTCTAATACCTTTCATCTTCTTGCAATTCAACGAGCCCATTTTTACAATTTACACTGAACTTCGAACGATATAATGACAAATAAAGCAATGACTTTTCGTTGTCAAAGATGTGGATTGAGTCTATATCCTCACGAGTCATTAGTTGATCTTAAGCCTGCCCAATTCAATCTTATTTCGAACGCATCAGCAAACAGTTTAGAGGTACCTGACAGTGGCAATGGAAGAACTGAAAGCTGGTCATTGCAAGACAACTCAAAGCCCCCATGGGGCCTTTCTCAAATACCTGAAAGCCAGCTATCGTTACTCATGGGAAAGAATGGGCCTATGGGATCATTTGTCGTATTGTCTGACTCTATGATTGTGCCACCCCAGCTTTCTGCTTCTGTAAAAAATACTCTTACCAATACAGACGATATTAGCAGCAAAACACACGCATCAGATTTTTCTTCGCGACTGAAAAAGCTTGAGAATTTGTTTGAGATCATCTCATCGCAAACTGAAATTGATTTTCCAGTTTGCATTGATTGCGAAAGCGCACTGGTGGACGGCTTTAAACAAAAATTTGAAGAATCGTGTCAAGAAAGAGATTCCTACATAGATTTTTCAAACAGCCTAAAGGCTGAGAGCGAACCGTCAGAGAAGGAGGTGACGCAACTACGACTTGAGATCAAGAACCTGGAGCTGGAAAATGAAGAATGTCTAACCAATCTAAAGCTAGCAGAGGAAGAAAAGCGACAAATAGAAAAGGAGCTTGAGGAACTGCAAAAAGAAATAGATGATCTTGATAAAGATGAAGAAAAGTTTAACAAGGCGAGAAATGAGTTTGATTTAGATATGGCTGAACTCAATGGCGAAAAGGACCGTGTTGAGTCTCTTTATGAAAAGGAATTGAATCAATTTGAAAAGCTGCAAAAGGTCAATGTTTACAACGATGTGTTTTGTATCGGCTTCGACGGGTACTTTGGCACAATAAACGGTTTGAGACTAGGGAGACTAAAAGACATTAAGGTCGAATGGTCAGAAATCAATGCGGCTTGGGGACAAGTGTTGTTGCTACTTGCTACAGTCACGAACAAGATTGGGTTCAAGATTAAAGGATACAGGTTGAGACCTCTCGGCTCTATCTCGCGCATAGAAAAACTTGAATTGGATGAGAGGACTGGAGACTATGTTAAGATTGCATCCCTTGAGTTGTTTTCGTCTGGAGATTATCCTCTTGAAAGGATATTGAATCATAAAAGACTGGATGCTGCAATGTTAGCTTTTCTGGATGTTCTCAAGCAGATCTGCGAGCACATCGAATCAACCGACAGCTCTTTGACCGCGCCACATTCCATAATGAACGACAAAATTGGTGGCATCAGTATCAAATTGTCCATGAGCACGTCAAATGAAAATTGGACTACAGCGTGCAAGTTTGCTCTAGCATCGTAAGCTGATATTCTCTGTTTTTTTCTGTTCTAATACTCTACTAACCGTTTTTCGATTTGTTTTTCAGGTCCAAATGGGTGTTGGCCTACGCCAGTGCCAAAAGTTAAAAAATGCTTGTCACTTTTTTTTTTTCTTTTTTTTCTTGCTTACTCCTCATCCATTTTCAATAGCCCTTCAATGTTTGTTTTCAAACGAGGTATAAACATAACTTTTGACCTTATAACAAATTTAACTCAGATGGCTAACAAATGTCCGGGTGGCCCTGCTTTTTGATGTTTTTTTTTTTTTTTTTGTAGACGGTAGAAAAGAACGTGTTCAGTTCGATAAGGTAACTTTGAAGTGTTTTATGTATGTTAAGGAAAGCCACTAATTTTTTTTTTTTTTTGTGCACATCCCTAGATTACAGCTAGAATATTTAATTTATGCCATGGGTTGGACCAGGCGTTTGTCGACCCGGCTTTAATTACCCAGAAAGTTATTTCGGGTGTATATCACGGAATTTCGACCATTGATCTTGATAATCTTGCAGCAGAGACCGCTGCATCATTCACTACTCTCCATCCCGATTATGCGACTCTTGCTACTCGCATTGTAGTGTCAAATCTGCACAAGCAAACTGAGAGCAACTTCATGAAAGTTATTGATCAGCTCTACAATTGCCGTAATCCAAAAACCGGCGAGATTGATCCCATTGTGTCTGACAAGGTGTATGAGGTTGTACAGAAGCATGGAGAACGATTGAATAAGGTCATAAATTACAGACGTGATTTTGACTATACTTATTTTGGCATCAAAACATTAGAACGTACATATCTACTTCGAGTCAAGAACAAAATTGTAGAACGGCCACAGCACTTGTTAATGCGTACAGCCATTGGGATCCATGGTGGAAACATTGAAAAAGTAGTTGAGACATACTTGCTAATGTCAAAAAAATATTTCACGCATGCATCGCCAACTCTGTTTAATTCTGGAACAATTCGTCCGCAAATGTCATCTTGTTTTATTGTTGGCATGAAGGACGACTCAATGCAAGGAATTTACGACACTCTCAAAACATGTGCAATGATTTCAAAACACGCAGGTGGTATTGGTCTTCATGCACACAACATTCGGTCTAGTGGGACTTATATTGCAGGTACAAGCGGCACATCCAGCGGAGTGATTCCGATGTTAAAGGTTTTTAACGCCACGGCTAAATACGCGGACCAGGGCGGTAACAAACGACCAGGCGCATTTGCAGTCTATCTAGAGCCATGGCACGGCGATATTATTGAGTTTCTTGAGATCAGAAAAATAGGAGGTGATGAGGAAATGCGCGCGCGCGACCTATTTTCTGCTCTGTGGGTGCCGGACTTGTTCATGGAGAGGGTTGAGCAGAATCTTGATTGGTGCCTTTTCAGTCCAAATGACGTACCAAAACTGGTCGATGCATATGGAGACAATTTTAAAAAGCTGTATGAACAATATGAGAGTGAGGAAAAATATGTGCGAAAAATCAGCGCTCAAAAACTGTGGTACATGATTTTAGACGCGCAAATGGAAACTGGCGGACCATTCATGATGTACAAAGATGCGTGTAATCTTAAGTCGAACCAGTCTAACATTGGCACAATTAGGTCTTCAAACCTGTGCACTGAAATTGTACAATACTCGTCGCCAGCTGAGGTTGCAGCGTGCAACTTGGCTTCTTTGGCACTACCTAATTTTGTCGACCAGGACGGTGACAAAGTTTGGTTTGACTTTGACGCGCTGCACAAGGTGACCAAGGTAGTAGTCAAAAATCTTGATGCAATTATTGATTCTAACTGGTACCCTGTGAAAGAAGCAGAAGTTAGCAATAAGAGACATAGACCTGTTGCTGTTGGAGTTCAAGGCTTTGCCGATATGCTTTTGGCGTTGAGGCTGCCGTTTGAGTCAAAAGAAGCCAAAAGACTTAACATCCAAATTTTTGAGACAATATATCACGGTTCAATTGAGGCCTCCATGGAACTAGCTAAAATTTTCGGCACATATGATTCATACGAGGGATCATACGTATCCAAAGGTCTGTTGCAGTATGACCTTTGGAATCACAAGCCGACAGACCTATGGGATTGGGAAACATTGAAAGATCATGTTGAGAAATATGGCGTGAGAAACTCGCTTGTGACAGCACTTATGCCAACTGCGTCAACGTCACAGATCCTTGGGTTTAACGAATGCTTTGAACCGTACACCACTAATACATACACACGCAAGGTTCCTGCGGGCGAGTTTTTAATTGTGAATCCATGGCTGCTGCGAGACTTTGCAAGATTAGGGTTGTGGAACTCTGAAATGAAGGACAAGTTGCTAAGAAACCAGGGTTCAGTACAAGCTATTGACGAAATTCCCGCTGATATCAAGCAACTTTACAAAACAGTATGGGAGATTCCGCAGCGCGTTGTAGTTGAACTTGCAGCAGATCGAGCGCCTTTTATTGACCAGTCACAAAGTATGAATATCTACATGAAGGATCCCGGGTACAAGCGTCTTACGTCGATGCATTTTATGGGCTGGCGCAAAGGGCTTAAAACCGGAATGTACTTCCTGCGTACTCAACCCAAGACAGAGTATTTTAATACGACACCGCTGCCACGAGTGGCAGAGGAGCAGTTCTCAGAAAACGATAGTCCCTTGGTAAACAACTCGGCAGAACGTACTACGGCACCATTTGCGCCGACTGCTACTGCGATAGCAATGGGCACACGCACTCATTCACGAGTCATTTCGCTGCCACCCGTCGGAGGTAAAAATACAACGTATCAAGAAAATGTTGACGAAGTAGTGAAGCCGTCACGACTGGTTCGGATCGACACAAACACGGGTCTGCTTGAAGTTATATCCGGCCCGCAGGGCCCATCGAAGACAGGACATCGGCACAGTGCTAACGAGATCGATCTTGAGTCACCACTTGACAGTAGAATTAGTAGCAGTATTTTTACTGGTAATACTGCTGGTAGTAGTGGTGATGATAATATGATTTTTGGTCAAGGTAAGCAACGCGTACTGGGATCGGGCAAAAAAAAAAGAGACATCTTAGGAAACTATGTGATTCTAAATGACACAGATAACCAAAATGCTGCTGCTAGCAGCAGTACCAGTAGAAGCAGTACGGGTAGTATTCATACTAGTAGTAGTATCTGCAAAAATAAGCGTTCTAAACTTGAGGGCAAGTGAAAATAAAAGTGAAATCAATGATAACACTAAAGTCTATCTTGCTTGTTTTTAACGAAGTTTACTGTATAATATAGTCTTTAGTTTACAAAAAGTGGCTTAAAAATTTATATTCCATGTTGGACCATAATACAAAGTGTTATTTTGTTTTAATATTAGTAGTCATCGCCTCTGGAAACAACCTCCTTGCCTGTTCCCTTAATGAATATAGTGTGCTCATATTGTGCGGTGTAAGATCCCTCAATGTCAACAAGAGGAGGATATGCTCGGACAGCCTCAGATCGGACCAATGTATTGAGTGCAAGAAGATACTTTTCTTCACCAATGTGATCTAACTGGCGGCGTGAAAACGGGAGAGTGCCAAATGTCTTGTCAATAGTAGCTAAAAGAGCTTTCGCACTGTTTACGCGCAGCGGAACATGCTGGGCAGTAGCAATACGACCATAATGCGAGCATTCACCGTCGTTGCGGACAATTCCACGGCCGGTGGAGCCAAAAGTCTCAATGGCAAAGGTTTCACCTTCTTCCATCTTGGTCTGATCTGAGGTCTTAACAATGGGCACGGACTTTCCGCCATGAATGCGGTAGCGTTGGATATTGTGACCGCTAAGGTTACGAATGGGTTTGATGGGATAAGTCTTGCCGTCAAGTTCAATCTCGTAAGACTCCATTACTTCTTGAATTGCAGCACCGATATCACCAAGACGCACATCAACACCTGCCTCGCGAATACCAGTTTCAGTGGCAGCCTTTACTGCTTTTAAAAGCTCAGCGTACTTACTCTCGCTTTCAGGATTGTCAAAAGTCAATGTAAATGCAGAGTCAGTAATGTAGCCATTAACATGCACACCAATATCAACCTTGAGCACATCGTCGGCACTAAGTACGGTAGTGTCGCCCTTGTTGGGGGTGTAATGCGCGGCGCAGTGGTTGAGCGAGAGGCCAGTGGGAAAACCAACACCAGCCTCATGAGGCGGACGATTTCCGGTTAGCGTGCGTGTAGCATTCTCAATATTTTCGGCAATGTCCCACATAAGCATGCCGGGCTTGATCATACTGCGTGCGTAGCGACGCACTGTGCGATGAACCTCGGATGCATGACGTAGGTCGTTGAGCGCGTCAAGCTGAGCTTCTCGTGCATCTGCACGCGCCTCAGCGTCGGTGGTGCGCTTGAGATTATCATCTACTCCGTTTTCTTTATTACTATCAATGGAACTATCATACGGCATAAACTGGCCAGCGGGATAGATGCCATCAGGAAACTTGTCGGACAGAGGACCACCAGGCGGACCATTCTTCTTCTTCTTCTTCTTATTGTTTTTCTTTTTCTTTTTTGCAACCGTGTCTTCAGTTCCATCAATTGCAGCGACAGAAGCAACTTCTTCTTTCTCCTCCTTCTCGTTCACTTCGGAAAAGCATTGTTAGCTAGAGACCAAACAGCAATATGGTGAAACTGGGTGAAGGTTTACGGCGGGCTGTGCGATGCTACACCTTCTTCCAATCACTATACAAAATCTGCGGAAACGCAGAAAAGTAAGATACTTACGGTTAGCAGCGACCAGTTTTTCTTGGATTTTTTCAACTTCAGTCATTGTATAGGTTCATGAGTCTTGTCAATCAATGAGTCGTTGTTGGGTGAGGGAGATTGAATAAAAAAAAAAAAACTGCTGCGATAATTCTTATTTCATCTGGCTTGGGCACAAAGCTTCAATTTTTCCTCGCACATGATATAGCACTGTTTAGGATTAAGTGCGGCGTTAACCTAATTTACCAAGTTTAAACCAGCAAAAAAAAAAAAAGAACAACTGATGAACAAATTTCCTGGTCATCAATATCCCTGAAAACTTGAATTTTGTATAGACCTTTTCTCAATATTAATCAATCTGCTGCAATTTATCTCAAGTCAAAGCTTTTCAAAATAGGTTTTTTACAAACTTGATTTGTACTTAACATAATTTGAAAAATGAAAGCAAGGATTTATAAGTAGATCTTGATTACCGCTACTTCTTTGCTGATGGTTTGCTTGATTAGAGCTGCTTGTTAAGGTTTTACTGTGTGTCAATCTCTGTTATCGTTCCAGCAGGTGTTATGTATCCCAGGTTTCCCGTAGCACATGTATTATTTCATGGAGAATTCGGCGCCATCGAATGCCTGAAACACCTAAAGCGCGCCGATAACGCTAATTTCAAAGTCTCATAAAGATAAATGTTTTTGAATTCCATGTCTTTTTTGTATATCTTTGTTATTACTATTTTAATTATGTAACTACATGATGTAAGGACAATAAAAAGATTTTCTATCTATCTACATCTAGACTTTTGACAAGTTAAAGAGCAAATACATTGATATTGAAATACATTTCATATGATACAAAGCTATTCATCTTTTAAATAGTTATTTTTTTTTTACTTATTTATTTCATTTTTTTCATTGTCGGCAAGTGAAATCAATCAATCACATCTCAAAGATTTGAGTGCTTTTCTCTTAGCCCGAAATTAGTGTAACAGTTTGAACTACCTTTTGTTTAGCGGACTAAAAATACATTTGTAGTTGGTAGTGGAACAGTATTATAATCAGGTTATTGTTTTTTTTTAACTAATTATGTGTCATTTAAAAAACCATTGAGTAGCTACAACAAATTCAGACCACATAGCGGTGGCAAAGTCTTGATAATATTTATTTCAGTCGCTTCAATGACGCCGAATTCTACACAAATAAATTATGTCTGTCAAGGAAAACCCGACAGTATCATCACAGTAGAATATCTTAGATGATAAATTACCAAGTATTAATATTTGTAAAAAAAAAAAAAAAAATTACTATTGGTGTTGGAGTATAGTTTCCAATATTATCAACATTTTTGAAAACTGTCATTAGAGTTATCAAGGAATTAAGAGACTTGAATAGCCAAAATAAAATGTTTGTACTTGGCAACACAAAGTAAAAAAAAGCAATAATTAGAACTTGAACCTCAAAATGGGGAAAACCTAAAACAATATGACTTAAAATATGAAACTTATAATCAACATTTTAAAATGGATCTTTTTTTGATCACACTGCTGCTTAAATACCCTTACCCAACACACATTCAAGCAATAGAAATAGCAATATCTCGTTTCATTACTACATTGCTACCTACCTGGCATGCATTTTTCGGGAGCAAAAAAAAAAAAAATCATAAACATAATTTGGTTTTATTTCTATCAGCTTTAATTTTCATGGTGTTCTGCAAGGCGGCCAACTGTAATCGTAAGTTGAGAATATTATTACACTTTGTTACCGTACGCCCTTACCCTGCGAATTGGGTTGATGGCTTTTTTTTTTGTCACCCCAAAACTCTTGCTGCAAAAGGAAAATTTTTTTGTATAAAAATTTTTTTGACGACTCTAACCTCCATTTTTTTTTTCTTTTTTTTTTTTTTCTTCTCTTTCTTCCTTAGCCATCTTTTATATCAACTCAACTCCAAATAGAATCTTTTAGGTTTTTCTAATTGACTCTATTTAAATCAATTCCTCTCCCTCCTCTTCCATTTATATATAAAAGAATTTCACAATGGTTAACTTCACTGTGGACCAGATGCGTGCCCTTATGGACAAGGTCACCAATGTCCGTAACATGTCCGTTATTGCCCACGTCGATCACGGTAAATCTACCCTGACCGACTCCCTCGTCCAGAAGGCCGGTATTATTTCCGCTGCCAAGGCTGGTGAGGCCCGTTTCACCGATACCAGAAAGGATGAGCAGGAGAGAGGTATCACCATTAAGTCTACTGCTATTTCTCTTTACGGTGAAATGTCCGATGATGACGTTAAGGAGATCAAGCAGAAGACTGTTGGCAACCAGTTCCTTGTCAACTTGATTGACTCTCCTGGTCACGTTGATTTCTCTTCTGAAGTTACTGCCGCTCTTCGTGTTACCGATGGTGCTCTTGTTGTCGTCGATACTATTGAGGGTGTCTGTGTCCAGACTGAGACCGTTCTTCGTCAGGCTCTTGGTGAGCGCATCAAGCCCGTTGTTGTTATCAACAAGGTCGATCGTGCTCTCCTCGAGCTGCAGGTCACTAAGGAAGACCTTTACCAGACTTTCGCCAGAACTGTCGAGTCCGTTAACGTCATCATCGCTACTTACTTCGACAAGTCTCTTGGTGATGTTCAGGTTTACCCCGAGAAGGGTACCGTTGCTTTCGCTTCCGGTCTCCACGGTTGGGCTTTCACTGTTCGTCAGTTCGCCACCAGATACTCTAAGAAGTTCGGTGTTGACCGTTCCAAGCTCTCTGAGCGTCTCTGGGGTGACTCTTACTTCAACCCTAAGACCAAGAAGTGGACCAACAAGGACAAGGATGCCAACGGCAAGCCCCTTGACCGTGCTTTCAACACTTTCATTTTGGACCCCATTTTCAGAATTTTTGCTGCTGTCATGAACTTCAAGAAGGACGAGGTCAACACTCTCCTTGAGAAGCTTGAGATCAACCTCAAGAGTGAGGAGAGAGAGCTCGAGGGCAAGGCTCTTCTTAAGGTTGTCATGAGAAAGTTCCTGCCTGCTGCTGACGCCCTTATGGAAATGATTGTTATCCACCTTCCTTCCCCCGTCACTGCCCAGAACTACCGTGCCGATACTCTTTACGAGGGTCCCTCTGATGATGTCCACGCTATTGCCATCAAGAACTGTGACCCCACTGCTGATCTGATGCTTTACGTTTCCAAGATGGTTCCCACCTCTGATAAGGGTCGTTTCTACGCTTTTGGTCGTGTCTTTGCTGGTACCGTCAAGTCTGGCCAGAAGGTTAGAATTCAGGGTCCTAACTACGTCCCCGGTAAGAAGGATGATCTTTTCATCAAGGCTATCCAGCGTACTGTTCTGATGATGGGTCGTTTCGTCGAGCCCATTGATGATGTTCCTGCTGGTAACATTGTCGGTCTTGTTGGTGTTGATCAGTTCTTGCTCAAGTCTGGTACTCTTACCACCTCTGATACCGCTCATAACCTTAAGGTCATGAAGTTCTCTGTCTCTCCCGTCGTCCAAGTCGCCGTTGAGGTCAAGAACGCTAACGATCTTCCCAAGCTCGTTGAGGGTCTTAAGCGTCTTTCTAAGTCTGATCCTTGTGTCCTCACCTACATGTCTGAGTCCGGTGAGCACATTGTTGCCGGTACCGGTGAGCTGCATCTTGAGATTTGCTTGAAGGATCTCGAGGAGGATCATGCTGGTATTCCTCTTAAGATCTCTCCTCCCGTCGTCGCTTACCGTGAGACTGTCGAGGCTGAGTCTTCCATGGTTGCCCTCTCTAAGTCCCCCAACAAGCATAACCGTATCTACGTTAAGGCTGAGCCCATCGATGAGGAGACCTCGCTGGCCATTGAGTCCGGCAAGATCAACCCCCGTGATGATTTCAAGATCCGTGCCCGTCTCATGGCTGACGAGTTCGGCTGGGAGGTTTCTGATGCCCGTAAGATCTGGTGTTTCGGTCCCGATGGTACTGGTCCTAACTTGGTTGTTGACCAGACTAAGGCTGTTCAGTACCTTGCTGAGATCAAGGATTCCGTTGTTGCTGCCTTCCAGTGGGCTACCAAGGAGGGTCCTATCTTCGGTGAGAACATGCGTTCCGTCAGAGTTAACATTCTCGATGTTACCATGCATCCTGATGCTATCCACCGTGGTGGTGGTCAGATCATCCCTACCATGAGACGTGTTACCTACGCTGCTCTGCTCCTTGCCGAGCCCCGTATCCAGGAGCCCGTCTTCTTGGTCGAGATCCAGTGTCCCGAGAACGCTATTGGTGGTATTTACTCCGTTCTTAACACCAAGCGTGGTCAGGTTCTTTCTGAGGAGCAGCGTCCTGGTACTCCTCT
>QVTG01000210.1:0-39708 GCA_013305925.1 Geotrichum reessii | reverse complement strand
TTATTATTATTATTATTATTATTATTATTATTATTATTATTATTATTATTATTATTATTATTATTATTATTATTACCGTAAAATAAAGCCGGATAGTCACAAACTTTTTTAATAACAATAATAACTTAAAACTGTTCTAACCAGATTGCCCAGTCTTGAAAAAAAAATATTTATTGAAAATTACAATGATCAAACAATTTTAACCGAAAAAAAAACAATACTATTAAAAAAAGGGCTTTGGCGAGGAAAAAAAAAAAAATAAATAAAAAAAAAGGAAAAACCCTGAAATTCAGACTAGAATTTTTTTTTTAAATATAAAAAAAAAAACAATTAAACCTTTCAAAGCAAGGATCAATACCCTTTTTTTTTTCTTTAATATTGAATACTAAATTATTGAGTATTTTTTTTAATCATTTCTCAACTCTACAAATCATATCAAGTGGTCCGAGCGGAAAGTTTTAAGAAATAGACTAGATTTTGAAAAAAGCAAACTACATATTTATAAACTTCTTGTTGGAATAGCATAAAAAAGATGTACAATTAATGAAACCAAAAAAAAAAAAAAAAAAAAAAAAAAAATGGTGTAGGTATATAGAAGTTAGTGGTAAATTTTTTTTACGAATATGATTGTATTAAATACCATCCTGATGATTCAACTTGACTCATTCGTAAAATGACAAAAAATAACTTTTTTTTTTTTCTCTGTGGAGTGGTATATTCTCACTATGAGTGTCAATAGTTACCTTAACTAATGTGCCAAAGATATTTGTTAAGGAAATTAAAATTGGAAATGAAGTTTATTAAATCTATCTAAAAACTAGACTTTTTTTCTTTTTTAGTAGGCAACGAGTTAGGTTAATTTTTGTTTTCATTGTTTTTTAGCAAGAAATTTTTTTATTACACGAAAAACTTGGCATGAATAAAGATCAAAGTATTGTAGTTTATGCATTGTTAAATTTGTTTTATAGATACAGATTATTTAAATTGATTTTTATTTTTAAGTACACATATATATATATCTGTATTAAATTCTCGTACTGTTACTATTTTTGTGAAAAATAAAATAAAAAAAATGAGTTTAAATACTATACTAGTTTTTAAGTATTACGGTAACCATCATAATGGTCTACTTGTTTTTATTTTTATTTTTTTTTTTTTTCTAATTTGCGATCTAAATGTTAATTATTTCGAGTAAGTATAACCTTTTCTTATCTTTCATTTATATCTATAAATCATAGCTATTTTAAACTTATAATTTTAAGGCCTTTTAACATCTAATAATTTTTTTTTTTTTTTTTTTTTCAAAAAAAAAAATTTTTTAATTATTTCATTGAAAAACTTGTAATAAACTGCAAAAAAAAAGAAAGGATTTTTTTTTGTACATAAAACTCTTGGATACAATGGTTTGGAAATTAGCCAGTAGTTACTGTTATTATTTTTTTTTTCCTTTCTTGTTTAGTAAACTTGGAGAATCCAGTTTCATCATAGCAGGTTATTTATCTACCATCTGTTGTGCGGTAATGCTAATTCAAAGACATTTATGTCTCGATTGTGATTCTTTTTTGATTATAACAACAAGCATAAAACCATGTGAACCTTGAAATTTCCATAATCTCGAGGCCTGTATACTGTAAACTAGGTATCCATATTTCATCAAAGGAAAAAAAACAAAAATAAATAAATAAAAATACCAGATTCTTGTAGTTTTATAAGTTCATTTGGATCGTAAATCTGCCCAGTCCTGCATCAAAAACAGCAGCTTTGTGCAGATAGTACAGTATGTGTAAACTTAAGAATCTTCTGACATGAAATTAAAAACTTGTTAAAAAAAATGTATATATATATATTTTTTTTTGACTTGTAAAAATTGAAAAACAAAATAAAATAAAAAAACAAAATTATTTTTTGGAGGCTTGAAAATTTACTTTTTATTTTTAACATGCGCGCTCGTGTGCGTGCGCTCATTACTTTCGCTACGGATACTAGATCTGCTTATTTCTCTGTGTGAGTGTGTGCATGTATGTGAATAGATCGCTACAGTCTTCGCTCTTTGCAGATTTAAGCTAATTTAACAGTTTCAGGTAAATCATGTAGTAATTTTGGTAATTAAGTCGCACCAGAAGCTTTTTTTATTTTTTATTTTTCACAATAAATTGAAAAAAAACAAAAAATCATGATACCAACAAAGTTTGAAGTTAAATTAAGATGAAATAATAATTAATAATAATGTAAAAAAGGAAAACTTATACCAAAAAGTTTCATCTAACGTACATAAAAGTAAATAAAAGATCTAGCCGAAGTTACCAGATTTGATACTATAATCAAGTTTTTATTTATTATTATAAATATTATTTACTAAAGCTGCAATAATTACATAAATTTTGTAATCCATTAGCATGCCTTTTATTATGGGAGACCAAAAAAAATTTCTGTCAATAATCTATACACAGCCCTCGAAATAACTTGCCTCCTTGATCTTTTTTTTTTTGTTTTTTGTTTTTCGAAAAAAAATGGTCAAAATAATTTCAATATAGGGATTTTCTGAGACCTAATTACGTATTCTAAAAAGCGAATATAGTACCATTATTGTATTTGATTGGCTGTATGAAGAAAAAAAACAAAAAACAAGCTATTCTGTGCGTTACTGTCATGAACAGTAATAAAAGCAAAGTATTTAAGTCTATACAAATGAAATCTTGAGACTCATATTTAGTTTATCCGTTCATTCTTATGATTTTATAAGAGGATTGTGAATGTAGAATAGTTTCTATTGTGACATCTCATCTCTGTCCACAACATTACAGATCATTTACAAAAGTATTTTTAAATAATGATTTTATTCCAATTTAAAAAAAAAAAAAATTCTCTTAATATGGCTCTGTTTAAGGGTTGAACAAAAGAGTAGTAAGAAAAAAAAAAAACCATGTTATGTGCCATTTTCGATAACTTGCTTCAACTTTTTTTTTTTTTTTTTATATTTTCATGCCTGCGTAAGCACGGCGTAGTTTGCGGAGGGTTACCAAACATTTATAGATGTGTCCAGCAATTGGAGAGCGACGTCCTTCCGTGACACCTGAAACATCTTTTTTTTTGGTTCTCTCTCCCCCTCATTCAGATGAATATTGCCGATATTTCACTTTTTTTTAAAAAAAAAAAAATCTGTAGTTGTAGAGCAAAAACAAAAAAAAAAAATAACAGTTTAGTTTAATAAATTTAGTTGAGATGCTTTAAAAAAAGCAATAAATGAAAATTTATAATGCCCGAATGTTTTCTTTTTTTTTTTCTCTCTTTCAAAATTCAAGCCCACATTGGTTGTTCTAGATACCGTATAAGTACGAGAGCATGCATGGTAGTTGCCATAGATCGAGGCTTGGAGTCAAGTCATATCGTAATGTTTTCCTTTTTCTTTTTTTTTTACAGTAAAAAAAAAAAAAAAAAGATGGCCTTACAATTTTACCAAAGTCAGTCCAATTGATTCTGTCATAGCCGTGTAACTATTGATACATGCAGGTAGCTGAATTCTTATTATTTTTTTATTATTTTTTTTTTTTCTTTTATGAGCACAGCACCATACCAAAGACCTCTTTTACATGTAGTCTCACAAGAATTTTGACCTGTAGATTTCGTAAGCTTGAAGATTTTTGACATTTGGCTCTTGTTTTCTTTTTTTTGACCGACCCTTTTTTTTTTTTTGTTGATTTTACCTACAACAACTGTCGCTTCTAAACTGCAGTTATGAGTATATTTAAAAAAATAAAATAAAAAAAAAAAAAAAAGATCCGGAGCCAGTCGCATGACCACATTGAAAACTTATTCCGTCTAGTCAAAATCAACTCTTTTTTTTTTCTTTCTTTGACAAAAAAAGTTCCAAAAAAAAAAAAAAATTGTGTTATAAAAAGAAAAAAAAAATTTCAAGATTGGTTTCTTTGACTCGAAATAAATGAAAACCATGTATAAATAAAGTAAAATAAAGTAAAGTAAAATAAATTAAAATAAAGTAAAATAAATTAAAATAAAGTAAAATAAATTAAAATAAAGTAAAATAAATTAAAATAAATTAAAATTATCTCTAAATAGGCTGTGAAATCAATTGTATGTACAAAACAGTTATAAACCACCATATAAAAATCTTTACATGAAAGGTAACGACAAATGCTATTCCTTTTTTTTTTTTTTGTTTGAGCTACAAAAATTTGTCAATTGTGACTTTTGTTACTTGGAAAAAACAAAAAAAGATTTTTTTTTCCAAACCTGTTGCGCCCGTAGTAGAGTCCCGGACTCGCGGTAATGCGTTCCTTCCATGTACATTAAAGCAATGTTAAAATGCAGAACGTGATAGTATTCAGTGGTAGAAAGTTAGCTCTGGGTATCTTATTATGGTTGATGTGTGATATTTTTTTTTTTTTAAAAAAAATCATTTATATACAATGGTACAATTTATAAAAAGCGATAAATAAACTAAAATCAATGAAAATCAAAGCAAGTTTCACTTACAAGAATTTTTTTTTTTACAGACTCCTCAATTGTTTGTTAAATTTCTGGATCATTAAACAAAGATGTTTTGAAAGTTGATTATCAGGTAATAATAGAGTGCTATAATCTGACTGAAATTTTGGATGCTAGCCTATTTGACGCCATCAAAAAAAAAAAAAATTGAAATAGATTTGTGTAAGGCGCGGCCACCGCCCAGTGGTCTAACATAGTTGTATTCAATTTATGTTTTCTTTATTTAGCACAAGATTAGCTATGAGAGGTAAAAAAGTCATAATTGATGGTAGATTTAATCTAGTGAAATACACAAAATTTCACTTGTAGCTCAAACTTGATTCAACTAGCATTATGCTTATCTCTAACAACGCTTTAACCGAAAAATAAAATTCATTTTTGTCAACCTGCCTGATCATCTTACGAGTACAATTATTTAAAAATTTGTGGAATCCAAAAGAAAAATACTAGTCTTTGCAAAATTTCCCGCTACAAAGTATAAACTGTGATACAAATTGTTCCATTTCAAAAGAAAAAAAAATCTTTTTTCAGCAAAGAATCATTATGAAACACTTCAATAAATATACTTTAGATGTATTATATCATGGTAATATGACTATAAATAAAAATGAAAAATTGTAATTCATGAAAACAAAAAAAAACAAAGGAAAAAAATTTTTTTTTTTTTAATACTTGCGTTGTTTTTTAGTCTACTTTATAGGTCCAGTTTAAGCAAATCTCAATGAAAACCACGGCTAGGCTTCTGATTTGACAACTTAATCAATATTTTAAGAACTTTCAAACTTAGTTCTCAATCAATTTATAACTTACTTTGATTTTAAATTTAAATAGATCATTTCTGAAAAAAATTTTATAGAAAAAAAAAATACGATACAAATGATAGATATTATGGCTTAACTCTAACAAGCGACTCGTTAAAACACAACTACTAGCTGCAAATTTCTTGATAACTTTACAAATAGGCCATTTACAGACTAATAAAGAGAGGAAAAAAAATAAAAACGGAATTTGAACTGGCAAATTAAAATTCAATCATGGTGAATACCAAAGAAGCCGAAACACTATCACTACAAAGTAAAATTTATAATTGTGTTTTTCAAAAATACATGTGACAAATTAACACGGTATTCAAGTTATCTGATGAAAAAAACTACTCCATATCATTGATTTTTCTTTTTTTTTTTTCACTTTTTCATAATACTTTGTCACAAAGGCCAAGTTTCAATTAAAATAATTATAAAAAGTCCATTATCTAGAAAATTGTGTAAACTATTAATCTGACTGTGTGAAACATTAGCACTCAATCGTTACAAATTTAAATAAAATCTACCAATAAATTATAGGTTGAGTCTAGTAAAAATGTTTTTGTCTCAATAGGAATTTAGTAATACACAAGTAGCCGTCAATAAATGTGCTCTTTTTTTTTTTTTTTCTCAAAAAAAAAAACATTGTAACATCATTCACCAAATTTGAAGAATCCAACCATTTTTCATTTACGAGTGAAGAAAAATATTTTCATTACATGAGTATTTATGATTATACACTGTAAACTTTTTTCTATATATATACATATATTTTTTTTTTGAAAAAAAAAAATTATACATCCGGGCATTAAGCAACTTTGTACCAATTCAAATGACCCAAGCATTCAAATTTCAAAAAAAAGATATTTTATAGATCTTCACTTTTTTAACTAATATATATATATACATATTTTTTAATGGGTATTTCAGATTCGATTTTTTTTTTCATAGTTTTTGGTGCAAGTTTCAAACAACAAAAAAAAACAAAAGTTAGGGTTATTTTAACAAATGAGCAATCTAAAAGTTCTGTATCTTAGACATTATGATAATACATACGAAAAAAAATAAAAATAAAAAGTAAAAAAATAAAAAAATCTTTTAATTACGCTAAAAAAAAATATATATATAACATGTAGATCATGTTATTCAAAGTTGATGATTTTGTCGTGGAACTCTACATATTTACTCTTAAAACTCATTTTTATAAAATATAATAATAGTAGTAGTCATATAAGATATAATTTGGCATTACGAATTCGCCAATAAAGAGGGCAAGTTGCATCTAATATATATAAAAAAAACAATTAGATAGTAGCTCAGGGTTGGCTTTTAGATTTATTTGTAGACGAATGTATTTGTGTATGGTTTCTTTTTTTTTTTTTCGGAAATACTGAAAATTAAATAAATGAAAAATCAAGGGTAGTTATCATGCAAGCAAGCTCACCTTTACTTCACCTTTTTTGGTATTATTATTTTTTGTGATTCATTTAATCACGGAAGTTCTTTAAAGATTTTACATTGGTTTTGAAAATTCCAAGTACTCTCACACTTTAGTCTAAATATCATGTGCAGCTAGTTGGGGTTTACTTTAAATTTGAATTTTGAAGCTCTAGAAAAAAGTGAAAAAGGAGAAAAAGGGGGTTAATAATTAAAATAAAAAAAAAGAGGGAAATATATATATATATATATATGTTATTTTAAAAGATGATAATTTCAAATATACACATACTACATATGTGTATACTATTAAAAAAAAAAATCAGGCAGTTACTGGCAGATCCTTAGTTTCAAAAGTTTGGATTTTTAAGAGATTAGTACTGGGTGCAGAAAAAATATTCCTAGACAGCTAAATATTCCGATCCCCTTTAAACACAAGTCTCAGGTAGAAAACCTTTTACAAAATGATTCATAATCTAACTTTTTGACATTATCATAATATTTTAAAGCTTTATTTTTTCATGTTTTTTTTTTGAAGGTACAACAACTACTGTACTGTTTGTTCTAAAATTTTAGTTCGTGCACTGTTTCTGGACATCCACAGGCCCTGGACCCTGTTATACTAAGAAATCTACTGTCTAAGCCGTTTGGTGGCAAGTTGAGATAGATTAATATTTTTTTGTGGACTGAAGGGGCATCTGGTTAGAACAGTGTCAGAATTATAATACTACTGTAACTTTTTAGACTAAGCCTTTAAATGCAGTATGCTGAAATCATAACATAATATTTTATCTATGCAGTATGACTTGTCGCTATAGACTGTACCATATTAATAGATTGATTCCAGTCTATAGCCTGTGTTATTATTATAGTACATACGTACTACAAATCATAACTGGTGTACAAGCTTATCAGTTTTGTATAGAGAGCCATCTAATCGCAATTGTTGCTTAACGAAAATACTGATTTAAAAAAAAAAAAATTATTTTGTTTGTATACATGTACTGTACTTATAAGTAAGAGAAACAAAAAAAATATATCGAGACGATCTAGGTTTCTTTATATTTATAGTCCAATGATTTTTTTTTTTTTTTTCAAACCTATCAGGTTTTGTTTAATGTTAATCATTGAAGATGCACCGCGTTATAAGCACACTAATTAAAAGTGCTAAGTTTTATGCTTGTTTCAAGATTGTGCTTTCAGCGAAGTTTGATGTCAGCTCTATGGCATGTATAATTACACACACACACTATATATAGCAGCTAATTACATGTCGCACTAAAAAAATGACCCAATATTAATCTGATGCTAACTTTTCTTACTTTTTTTTTTCTTTCAGCCATCGCTCGTAAAGCATGGATGCATTCAGAATGCGTTGGTCCCCCCGTCAATATGCTGTTCTTCAAACAATTGTATACAAGAAAGGCCTTTGAAGGATTCATTCATAGTGATTTTAAAAAGTGCTTCATTAATCTCACAACCAACATAATCATTATTAGATTTAGAATCTCTAGTTTTTGAACGGATTTAAAGCAATGCCATCCACATTGTTTGAACTTTCTCTTTAACAGAATTTCGAAACTGATTGATCTTCATTACCTCTTTGACTTTAAAAATTGTCAACTTATTAAGACCTTTTTGAACTTGTAAAAAAAAATAATTTTTGTTTCAACAGATTTTGTAATTTCTTGACCAGCCAAAACATTTTTTTTTTTTAAAAAACAGTTCTGAATGGTTTGACAAGAAAAGTCCATTGACCCAAAATCCAACTGCTCATTTTATAATCATAAAAAATGTCCCAAACCGCGAGATCCTCGTAGATCTATCGCGCACTCATCCTACGGAATCATATCCAACGTTAAAAACCTTTATGATTTTTATAATAAAATAACGTATTTTGTTGAACAAAGTCACGTAAACTTTTTGTCTAATATATAAGTATATATTCAAGTCTCCAACTTAAGAATCTGCCAAAAAAAAAAAAAGACAAATATGACATTCAGACATTCAATTCAAAATTATTTCTCTCTATGAAACTTTGAAATTAATGTGGCTAGCGAGCTTCAGGTCATTCTGGCATTCTATGGCACCGAATTCTGCTTTACTTTTTTTTTTTATTTTTTTTTTCTGAGCGGTCTAGTATTTTATTAAACGTCTTTTTAGGTCTAGTATATCTGGCAAGAGTCAGAAAAAAAACACGTAAAATTTAATATTTGAACCCTCTTGTATCATAATAAGATAAAACTTTTTTTAAAAAAAAAAATGCGTAATTTGTGATAGACAATTTTATCATTGCATATTGATTAGGATCTACAAAATATTTTATATTTTGATTTGAATACAGTGTCACAACCTTTTTTTTTTTTTTAAAAAAAAAAACCTATGTAGAATCTACTATAATAGTGAAAAAAAAGTCTTTTGTGATATAGACTTGCGTTTTTGAAATTGAAAAGTTCACTACAGTATCTAAAATTGACCTTCAATAAATCATAATAGATAGGAAATATGGTTAACATAATTTAATTGAAATATATGTATATATATGTGTGTGTATGAATGAAAGCAGTGTTTGTTCAAAATTTATGATTTCAACCTTTAACGTTTACTTTGTCAGCGCGCGCCAAATATTGTTATATATTTTAATGATCATTGTGATCTACATTGATGTGTTACAGTGACGGAAAGTTTTGTAGGTTAGTTGACGGACAGTTCTAGGTGAAGATCATAACCAGTAGCCACCTGTAAAAAACGCTTGACGTTTATTTTGATTGCTTTGTGTCCATATAGTTAATAATGATAATCATAATATAAAAAAAAAAAAAACTTTTTTGAATCTTTAACTTTTAAATTTTCTTGTAATAACCTTTGTGAAGGGAAAATACCATCCCTAGTAACTATTTATCCCAACTTCTATGTTAGTTGATTTAGTCTCAAACCCTGGGCTCTTTTACTCTTAAATTAAACAAACATGATTTTAGATATTTACAAAATAAAGATAGACAAAACACACATATATACCAATGTCACAAAGCTTATTCCTAAACAAGTGTTCCATTTCTGCTTCTTTAAAACAGATTTAACTCAAAACGCAACTCGCACAAACCAAAAAAATGCTTTACTGGATAATCTTAGATCCGACTTCCACTTTCCGCTCCTCCACCTTAGGACCGACATGAGGCGCCGGCCAAGTTGGATGCAAAATACCTGCCTTTCTGAATAGCCGAGCAACGGTGTCTGTGGGCTGTGCGCCAACACCGATCCAGTACTTGGACCGGTTAAAGTCGAGTCGGATGTCCTTGACAGGTTTCTGACCTGAAGCCTTCTGCTCAGGTGTCAGAGGCTCGGGGATCGGGTTGTAAGTGCCAATAACTTCGATCGGTAGCTTGTTCCGACCAGTTCTATGAAAAAAAAAAAAAAGTAAAAAAAAAATGGTTGTTAGTAAGAGTGAATCCAAGTGTGGTGAAGATTGAAAAAAAAAAAAAATAGATCAAGCCAAAGATCTTACCTAGCACGAGCAACGACAATATTGTAGACAGGTGAAAACTTGCGGCCAAAGCGGGCCAATCTAATTCTGACAGATCCCTTCATTTTAATGTAGAAGTGGTGGTATATAAATGGGTGTGATCGCTAGTGTTAAGCCTTGTTCTATTGGATGGTGGCTTGAAAAAAAAAAAAAATTCACTTTGATTGAGGTTAGGAAAAAAAAAAAGTAAACGCAAAAAAAGCCGAAGGAAAAAAAAAACCCGGTAAGGGCTAGGGTAATATATTGAAAGCATGTTCGAGGCACGTAAAGAACACGAAATTTTCATTTAATTCCATTTTTATGAATAGAAAGTCTGCTTATCGGATTTGAATCGAAATAAGTTTCATTATTGTGAATTGTTTATTGAGAAACCCGGTTTTTAAATGAAAATTACGTTTTCTTCCGCATATATTATATATGGTTTAACATTGAACCAAGATTTGAGGTTTCTTGGTCCAATAGTAATAAAAAAATTTACTACAGTGTTTATGTGAACAGCCATGTTGACATGCAGTTTTTTTTTTTTTTTTTTTTTTTTAACCATATTCATACTCTGCGTTGTACTGGAATTTCGGTTTTTGTAAAGTAGAAACAATTGTTCATAATTTTTATAAGGAAACGAAACACAACAATACCATATAGAAAATTTGATTTATTAAAAAAAAAAAAAGGACATGAAGCTTAAAAATTATTATAACACTTTTATAAATGATTATTAAAGTATTATATAATAATTACAACATATTAATAATTTGAGAGTTGGTTTTTTTTTTTTTCAAGAAAATAAACAAATCAAAATTGTTTCTCACGATAACTAAAAACAACAGCGACAACAATAAATGGCTTCTTATGCTAATCTAATTCATGACCTAATTTAGAAAATCTTGATAAGCCATGCCATGAACCACCTCTTGTTTTTTATTCTTTCTTTTTTTTTTTATGAAAATAAATAAAGTTGGCTGGGCTGATTAAGTGGCCATAATCACTTTGCATTACTCTTCAACATTTTATATGTTTTTGTTGATATTGATGAATCTTTTAGGATTTTTTTTTATGATAATTCATTTTTTCACTTTTTTTTGTTTGATATATGACATCAGGCGCTCATATACTAGCAATCTTCGGGAGTTAGAAGATATTAAAGACCCATACGTAATTCAAAGTCACAGAAGCCTTGATTTCCATAAGTTGTTGATGTTTATTTATTCATTTTTTTAGTTGGTTACTTTTGGTTTAAAAAAAATTTTTTTTTTAAAATGTTTCTCCGGCTGGTATTTGTGTACCAATAATAAAAATTCTGGGTGCGTGTCTTTTATTTTTCAATTTTACATTTTGACATTTTTATACATTTCCTCCGTTCATATTGTTCCATATTTGACCCTGAGAATCATTATAAAAAAAAAATAAATAAAAGAATTAATTAGATGAAGATTTGCCATTAATATGACAATACAATTGAGAGGTTAACACACATACATGTTGAAGGCCTCCCGAGGATTTTTTATTTTCGCGTTTATAAAATACATTTTCTTCTTTTTCTTATAATTTGACAGGCGGTTATCAACGGTGAAGTCATCCGCTGCCAACAAACAGCAAACAACAATAATAATACTCATAGCAACGGTACTAGTCAAACTCTTAACATCATTGTGTTTACACTCATCACTTGAATAAATCGAAAGATTCAATTTTATTTTAATCATTTTTTTTTTTCTTCAAATTAATTAACGGAAACATAGTCTAATTTGTAAATGTTGTCGTTTCACATTAGTGTTAATGACGAATAAGACAACAAGACTACGATAACACAAAATAAGCGCTGTTTGCCATGTCCTTGAGAAAAAGTACTTTTTTTCATTTTTACTTATTTATTTATTTTTTTTTTTTTTTTGGAATTTACAAACATATTAGACGCTTTTACAATTTGAACATTATAGAAGGGCTATCAGATTTCTGGTTCCGACTCTTTCTCAAAGTATAAGCATTAGTACATTACTTTTATGTATTTATTACAAACTATATTTACATAATTTATGAAAAACATTCTGATAAAAAGAAATAAATAAAAAACGGTTTTTATTTTTGTTTTGTTCTTGTTTTTCATTTCGAACACGGAGAAAAATAAATAAATAATAGAAAACAAGGAAAAATGATAAAAAAAAAAGTTAATTCATGTATCTTGTAGTACCACTCGTTTATCTTTTTGTTACCCCCAATGTCAAGTTCCTGCCATGACTGAAAGTAAACATTGTTCATGGAATTAATCATAATGATGATCCAGCAATGACAGTCCGAGTTATGAGATAACCAACAGCAAAACATCATGTATCTTTCGTGGTCTCCTATAATCTTTCAAGTAACATTTAACACATTTATGATAAAAATAACCCTGATATGATTGTAAGTTTGTGAAAGTGGCATTAACAGGTTGCGGTATCTTTTCAACTATTATGGTCACAATCTTATTTTCCTATGATGCCAATGTAACATCATAATCTCTGAATGTGTTTCCATGCTACTGCCATATTCACGCTCAAACAACTTTGCCAGATAGCTAGCTCATTATCGCTATTTTTATAGACTTTTTCTTTCAACTTTCTATAAATACGCTTGTCCTTCCTCCACTTCTCAAGGACCCTTTCTTTTTTTGACTCTTGAAAACATAGACAAATCAACTTTTTTTTCCCCCTTCCTTATTATTTATTATACTGTGTCCCTCATCAGTGGAACCTTTTATTTATTAGAAACATGACGTTTGAAAATAGTATCCAACTGCCTGTTCCTGGCCAAACCATTCTTCGTAAGCGTGTCACCAACTCGACAGGTTATAATTCTACTGTATTTGCTGGTAAAGATGCACAGCTTGACTCAGGTAAGAACTAAACATTAGAAACGATAACCATGTTATCTTCATTGTTTTTTTTTATTTATTTTTATATAAAAATGTTTTCTTATCTTATGTGTCAGAACACTAACTATTTTTAGTAATGGATGAGATTGACCGTCAAGGCTTTATTCCAGAGGCGTTGATTGAGAACGAAACAAAGGTATGTGTTTTTTTTGTTTGCTTGTTTTTGTTATCGGATCAACCTATTTTTAACACAATATAGTGGTTTTATAACAATTTGGGAATTGATGACAGCTATTTTGCTACTGAGAGCTTAGAAAACATTGTCTCACATATTCACTCCCTATATGCTGCTAAAGTGGCTGCCTACGCTAGAGATGACAAGCGGCTGGATCTTAAGTTAGATAGAGCGTCTGATGATAAAGCTATTTACATTGACACTTCTATTCCCGGCGTCTCTAACTTTAATGACACTCAGTATGAAGCCCGTATCGATGAAAAGTATCTTAATGTGTCAAAGCCCTCCAAGGCATACAGACTTGAGTCATTCCGCGCCAGCAGTACCTCACATTTAGGATCCAACCAAGATGAGCAGCTGCGTTGCTATTTTGTTTTCAAATGTAACTTTTTTGAAGACAAGGTTTCTTCCACTGAAACTGACCTTTTAAAGATTTCCGATAAATCATTTTACGAAAAAGCTACGGAAAACACAAAAGCAGTTTACCAGTCATTAATTGAAAAGGCTGTCCAGCGTTCCGGTCCTGTTATCGAACTCTATGAGGTTGAAAATGCCAAGGAGCGCAGAATCATTATTGCCTACCGTCAAGAGACTGCCACTGGATACTTCTCGGCATTGTCCCACTTGTACCACTACTATGGTTTGACGTCTACCCGCAAATATGTAGAGCAGTTCTCCAACGGTATTACTATTGCCTCAATCTATCTGGTTCCCTCCGAATCTCTCAGATCTCCTGCTCTCAATGCATCAAGCAAGTCATATCCCCCTATTTCTCACTCCATTCATCAAGTCACCAAGGAAGCTTCTTTGCTATACTGTCTTCCTAGTAACTCCTTTCAAGATTTGTTTGCCAAGGGTGAAATCTCGCTTCAGGAGTCTATCTACGCTCATTCCGCGTTTATTTTTGTTTCTCACTTTTTGAACAGACTTGGTTCTGAGTATTCAACGTTGATTTCCATTCTTGATCCTGAAAACCCTGCCCATGTCGAAGTTTTAGAAAACCTTAAACGCCGTCTTCGTCAAGAAACCTTCACCAGAGCCTATATTAAAGAGCTGATTTTTTCTCAGCTAGATTTGATTCGTCAATTGTACCTTAATTTTGCTGGAACGCACTATGTTCAGTCTCAAGGAGAAGATGAGAGTTTTTTACCTACTCTATCATACCAGCGCCTTCAAGCCGACAAGGTGCTTTCTAGTAATGAGCTCAAAGACGTTATTCGACGTGATTGCAATAATGACCATGAGGTTACTGTATTCGATGCTATTTTGTCGTTCAATGTTAACGTCCTCAAGACAAACTTTTACACCCCAACTAAAGTTGCTCTCTCCTTCCGCCTGAATCCAAGCTTTTTGCTTAAAAGTGAGTACCCCCAGCCTTTGTATGGCATGTTTTTGGTTGTTGGTCAAGAGTTCCGTGGTTTCCATTTGCGTTTTCGTGATGTTGCTCGTGGTGGTATCCGCATTGTCAAAAGTCGCAATTATGAGGCTTACTCTATTAATGCTCGTTCCATGTTTGATGAAAACTACAACTTGGCCAACACTCAACAACGAAAGAACAAAGACATTCCTGAGGGTGGCTCCAAGGGTGTTATTTTGCTCAACCCCGAGCACCAAGACAAGGGCACTCAAGCTTTTCAAAAATACATTGACTCTATTATTGATCTCTTGCTTCCTGGAAATGTTCCGGGTATTAAGGAGCCTATTGTTGACTTGTTAGGACAGCGAGAAATTTTGTTTATGGGCCCTGATGAGAACACTGCGGGTTTGGTCGACTGGGCTACTCTTCATGCTAAAAAGCGTGGTGCTCCTTGGTGGAAATCCTTTTTTACTGGTAAAAGTCCTTCTGTTGGTGGTATTCCCCATGATGTTTATGGTATGACATCTCTTTCAGTTAGAGAATATGTTAAAGGAATTTACCGCAAACTCAACATTGATCCTTCCAATGTCAGAAAGATGCAGACTGGTGGCCCTGATGGTGACTTGGGATCGAACGAAATTCTTTTGTCTAACGAAAAGTATGTGTCCATTATAGATGGTTCTGGTGTCTTGCATGACCCTGTTGGTCTTAATCATGAAGAACTTATCAAGCTTGCTAAAAACCGTGTCATGATTTCCCAATTTGACGTTTCCAAGCTCAGCCCTCAAGGTTACCGTGTTCTTGTTGATGATAAAAACATCACACTCCCCAGTGGCGAGTTTGTACAAAATGGTACTACTTTTCGTAACTTGTACCATCTTCGTCCTGAAGGCGTTGACGCGCTTGTTCCCTGTGGTGGCCGTCCTGAGGCTATTAACCTTAATAATGTGAACAAGTTTATTGATGAAAATGGTAACTCGCTTATTCCTTATATTGTTGAAGGTGCCAACCTGTTTATTACCCAAAATGCCAAACTTCGTTTAGAGAAGGCTGGCGCAATCATTTTTAAAGATGCTTCTGCAAACAAAGGTGGTGTTACTTCTTCGTCTCTTGAAGTTCTCGCTTCACTTGCATTCAACGATGAAGAGTTTTTCAAGAACATGTGCATCAGTCCTGACGGCAAGAGTCCTGAGTTCTACACTTCTTATGTTAAAGAGGTTCAGGAAATCATCAAGAACAATGCTTGCCTTGAATTTGAGGCAATTTGGAGAGAAAATTCTATTACTGGCAAGGCGCGCTCAATTTTGTCTGATGAACTTTCTAATGCTATCAATGATTTGACTGAAGAGTTGTCGAGCTCTTCCCTTTGGGACGATGTCGATTTCAGAAATGCTATTTTGTCAGAGGCTTTACCTAAGACATTGCAAAAAGCGATTGGTCTAGACAAGATTCTTGAGCGCGTACCAGTTAACTATTTGCGTGCTATTTTTGGCAGCTTTTTGGCAGGCAGATTTATTTATGAAAAGGGTGCTTCGCCTGGTCAATTTGCTTTCTTTGAGTTTATGGTTGAGAAGAGAAAAAGCATCATCAGCTAGATGAACAGTATAAATATTTGTGTACATTGGTACTTTGGTTTAGTTAAAAACACATGAAAAAACACAAAAGATTAAAGAAATTTAAATATTTTTTTCTCTAAGTTTGTCAAGTCTTATTAGTTCTTAAATTTATTACTATATTTTCATGATCATTTTTATTTATTTATTTATTGTAATTTTTTTTGCCTTTACTTTTATTAATTCATAACTTGTAATTGTAGTACGTGATAAATCTAATCATAATTCTCCATATATGCAAATATTTCAATTTACTATGTTTTAAATTTTCGTCTACTCTTTTTCTGGGTATCATTACAGGGCAAGGGCAAATTGGGAGGAAAGACCCAAAGAACTGTGTAGTAACTAAAAAATTTTTTGAGACTAAAAACTTTTCTGTTTCTCCATCAACAACCACTTTGATCTCATTTTCTCCAGGACCGCTTTACATAGTTAGCACCATGAGTACAACATATCAGGACAAAAGTGGTGATGTATTTGCCCAGGATGAACTTTATGAAAAACTTCGAAGGATAAGAGGTCAAATTTCCTCGAACTTGGCCAACCAGAAACAGGTATGTGCCAGCATTAGTACTCAGAACGCTTGAATGCGTGTGGTTGTCCATTTACTAACATCTCACTGTAGCATGCTCTCATTCTCACCGCCGTTGAAGAAAGTTTAGACGAAGATAAAACTGAGAAAACTGCAACTGCTTATTTTGTTTCTTTCTTGTCGTTGCTCGACCAAGCATTCAATGAAGAAGGTGTTGCCAACCAGGACCTCGCTTCCAGCACCATCTACTTTATCGATCTGGTTGCCCCATACGTTTCGCATGCTCTTCTTCGCGCAAAATTTACGCCAATTCTCACAAAGCTGTCGCCAATGTTCACTAGCTCTGATATTGATGCGCCGCTGTTGCGTTCGTCGATTGGAATTCTCGAAAGCTTGTTGATCGTGCAGGATACTCAGGCATGGAACAACTCCGCTGTAGGAGCATCACCACGACGCGGGCTCATGGGACTGCTTGCTTTCACTATTGACCCCCGACCAAAAGTCCGCAAGCGTGCACAAGAAGCCGTTTCTAACATTTTGTCTAACCCCCCTGCGGGCCCTAACTTAGAGTTTGTCGCTGGCGCGATTTGCGCTGACTCTGCCCTACAGTCTGTTTCGCAACTGTTACAAGAAATGAAGAACAAGCCAAAAAGGCAGGCTCAGCCGGCTCAGCAACAGGGCCCCGACTCAAACAACTCTAGAATGATTCATTCATTGCAATTAACCAAGGCCATTGTATCTGCTAATAGCTGGCCTGTGTCAAAACTGGAGGCTCTGTGCGAAATGTTGCTGTCAGTGTCAAGAACTACTGAACAATACCTAGTTGTTGCTGCGTTTGATGTTTTTGAATCCATTTTCAAGAGCATTTCCGCTCAGGAGGATGCGCCCAAGCTTCTTATTATTCTTGATTTGATTTTTGATCTTAAGCCTTCTGTTAACGACCAGCATCTTGTTCCCGCCTGGCTTGCCGTAATTGCTCAGGCTACCGAGTCTTACGCTGAACTTCAGCCCCGTGATGCCTTCATCAAATTGCCTAATATTTTTAAGGTCGTGGTTCAGTTCCTTGACTCAGAGAGTACTACTATTCATGTTTCGACTACCCAGTGCCTGGTCGCACTATGCTCTACTGCTATCATGCCCGAAAACCTACTGCTTCCCAGCGATGCTGAATCGCAGGCTAGATTTGAAGAATCTGAAGGCATTCTGGCGGAGCTTACCACTATTGTTTTTGGTCTGCTAAACGTCAAGTACCAGTCCTCTTGGAAGGAAGTTATGTCTGTTTTGAACGCTTTGTTCGAGCAACTTAGATGGAGAGCCGAACCTCACTTGATCAACTGTTTGAAGGTTGTCGGAACTCTCAGAAGTGATGAATCTCTTGCAGAGGGTCGTCAGGAAACCGACACTGTTATTGGTGCTGCTATCACAAGTCTTGGCCCAGAACGTGTTTTAGAACTGTTCCCTCTTAACCTTACCAACAACAACAAAAGGCAACCTGGCCGCGCATGGTTGCTTCCCTTGCTCCGCGACAACGTTCAGTTTGCCAACCTTAAATTTTTTACTTCTGATATGGTCAGACTAGCCGGCCAGCTTGAAGCTGAGATTGCTAGCGTTGGTGATAAAGGAAAGTTGACACAGGCTCTGGCTATGAAGATCAAAATCTTTGAAACTCTTATTGATCAGATTTGGTCTACCCTGCCTAAGTTCTGTGATTTACCTTTTGGTCTTCAAGAAGGCTTTGACAATGAGTTTGCGGAACTTCTTATTAATGTTCTTTACAAGTATGTTGAGTTTAGACCCTATATTTGCCAAGGTTTAAGACTATTAGTGGAAAGCAACAAGGAGCTTGCTGAAGGCAAGTTTGATGAAGACATTTTGTTAATTCAAAGAATTGGTAAGGAGACTGGTCAGAGCAATCTTGACTACCTGTCTCAGTTTGCTCCTAACTTGCTGTCTGGTTTGTTCAATGTTTTTAGCAAGACTCCCGCTGAAGGCCGTGGCTACATTCTCGAGTGTATTACTGCCTATTTGAGCATCACTTCTAAGACCGACATTGAAACTACTTTTAATAAAGTGGCTACTGTTCTTCATTCCTCGCTACAAGAAGAGGCCCAGGCCAAAGCCGCTTCTGGTGACAATAAGAAGCACAGTAAAGATGATCTTCCTCTCACTAGTACTACCATGATGGATCTGATAATCCCTACAGTTACTTACCTCCCTCAGTCTTCACACAACGCGTTACTGTCTATTTTTGTGACTCTCAGCAACAGCACTTCAGAGCCTCTACTCCAGAAAAAGGCTTGCAGAGTCATTTCCAAGCTTTCCGAGTATGAGGCTGGCCAGCAAACAATCATCAACAACCTTGCTGACATTGAAAAAGTATTTTTGAATGGTTCTGATAAAATTTCAGCTCCTGCCAGAGGTGCCCGTCTGCAAGCGCTCTCCAAGATTGTGTCAATTTTGCCAAGTGACCACTTGTACTTTATTCCTAGTATTTTGTCTGAGACTGTTTTATGCACTAAAGATATTAATGAAAAGACTCGTGAAGCTGCTTTTAGTCTGCTTGTGCAGATGGGTAACACTATGAAGAAGGGTGGTGTCATTGACCACTCCAAGGTTCCTGGTATGGAGACCGCAGAAGATGCTGCACCAGTTCAGGCTTCCCTAGAAGAGTATTTCACTATGGTATCTGCTGGTTTAGCAGGTTCTACTCCTCACATGATTAGCGCAACTGTCACTGCTCTGAGCCGCATTCTTTTTGAGTTCCGTAACGATATCCAGATGTCTATGCTGCAAGAGCTTTCTTCTACTGTTGAGTTATTTTTAACTTCTAATAACCGTGAAATTGTCAAGTCCACGCTTGGATTTGTCAAGATTACAGCGACCATCTTACCGGAAGATGTGGTCAAACCTGCACTCAAGTCTCTCATTTCAAACCTTTTAGTGTGGTCGCACGAGCACAACTCTCATTTTAAGTCTAAGGTCAAGCACATTATTGAACGTCTCATTCGTCGCTTTGGTTTCCAAGTTATTGAAGAAAACTTCCCCGAGTCGGATCTGAAGTTACTGACCAACATCCGCAAGTCGCGTGAGCGTTCTCGTAGAAACAAGAAGGCTGAGGAAGAAGAAGCTGCTGCTCCTAACACCACAACGGAAAATCTGCGCAACCGTAAGCACAAGGCTGCTGCTGCTAAGGCTGCTTCTGCAGATGACCAGTTTGATAATGAGTTTGATCGTGCCATTTACGGTAGCAGCTCTGATGACTCTGACTCTGAGGATGAGGAGAGCGGAAAAAAGAAGGGCGGTAAGAACGCCGGCAAAGCCAATTCTAAAAGAGGCAATAAGTATATTGTTGAGGGCGATGAGCCCTTGGATTTGCTTGACCAGCAGACGCTGGCGCATATCACTTCTACCAAGCCACAGGCACGTCAACAACAGCAGCGTAACCGCGCCGCTGTCAACCATTTTAAGAAGGATGCTCAGGGCCGAATGGTCATCACTGACTCTGAAGCTGATAAGAGTGCTCCTGCCGAGGAACAAGATCCTCTTGCCAAGCTGACTTCTGGAATTGACGCTTACGTCGAGGCTCTTAAAAACGGTCCTGTTCGTGGCCAGCGCAATAAGCTCAAGTTTAAAAAGTCAAAAGCTGGTGATGACGATATTGAAATGGAGGACGATGACCAGCGCCCTACTACCAAGAAGCAACTGGGTGTCAAGGGTAAGAACTTTGGTAAGGACAACCGTGGGTTTAAGGGCGGTAACAAGAACTTTAAGCAGAATAAGCGTCGCTTCTACAATTAGTCGAGTGGGAAAGGCTTCACACACATACACTTTTCTTTTTGAGAAAGTGGGAAATACCCATTTATAGAGTACAAATTAGGAGATTTATTTGAAAGTGAAATATTTGTACATGATAGATTTGGTTTTTATTTTTTATTTTTATTTTGTTAATTTGAATTAGTTTTTTTTTGTATAAAAATTATTTAACTTAGTTGATTTATGTTCTTCTGTCCCTTTCTTCTAGCACATTGACGATGGTGTGGTTTGTAACAATAAAAAAAAAAAAAACGGCAGAAAATAATTTGTGAAATTCCGAATCTAATTTTTGCATCACAGAAATATCTTTTTTTTTTTTTTTAAATAAATCATATTAAATAATATACATGAACCAAGATTAACAAAATATAAACAAATAAAAGTACAAAAAAATCCATTGATAGGGTATCAAGTTAATGGGCAGGAAGAAAAAAAAACAGAATTAAAACCCAAAAAATTGAAAAAAAAAGAGGAATAGTCAGAAAAAAAAAACCGTTAGGATTCGATGAAAAAAAAAAAAAAATGTATGCCATAACATGTTCGTTAAATGGAAAAGCGGTTACTGAACCGCCACTAGGTCAAAACCAAAAAAAAAAAAAAAAAAGAGAATACTCCCAATATTTTAAATGTCAAAATAACTTGATCGGCCCGTATCAAGATGAGTAATCATATTTAGTGATGATTTGAATAAAGCAAAAAAGAAAAGGCATGCAAATGCTCACACAAACTTGTTAAAGAACGATGAGAGCTTTTTGTTCAGTGACGGTTGGTTTTGTTGATCTTCCAGCGTACTCTGCTTCTGATGTTGCTCATGATCAGCAATAGTCTGGTTCAAAAGCTGACTGGCCTTGCTGACAACTTTTTTGTGGCCTGAACCAGCCTCGCCGTCTCTATCCTGGTAGTCAAACGAGGATAAAGGTAAAGAAAATTCCGCTGAGACTTGCGACATGTTGGTAAGACCAAACTCACTACTACGTTTATTCTCATGACGCGAAAGCAACCCTTCAATTATTAAGGTTGAATTACCAGTGCCTGATGGCTCAAGATAAGACAAATTTTTATTTGTCGCATACCAAGTCTGACTTGTCTTACTAGACTTGAAATTGTCTCTAATATTGTCGCCACTGCTGGTGGCCACAGTTGATATTGTGGTTGATAATGTTTCCGGTAATGAAGCTGTAGATTTTTTTAAAAACAAACTTGATGATTCATTGTTGTTGTCTGTGCAATCTTCGTTGTCAGAGTATATTGAAAGGGATGCCATAGTGGTCGGCGATGAAGAACAATAATTTTCTTTTGTATAGGCCTCTAGTGTTGTAAGGTCATTTTGACAACGCTTGAGAGGCAATGATGCAAACCGCTGATGTGACCGGTTCCGTTTAATTCGGTGGTCATTGTCGTCGTTAGTGCTGATCCCACTACTGGTGGTACCAGTTGCATGAAAGTTGCTGATTGAGTGGCGACGGGGAAAACCTGTGAGCTGTAGAGCCGGTGGCACATGGTGAATATGACTATAATCATGATAATAAACTTCCTTTGGATTACTGCCATCATCAGTGTTGTTGGTGTTGTCACTAGTCATTTCAGTACTGGTACTGAGGCTATCACTAGTAGAAGTGGGCAACGTGGATAAACTTGCATAATCCTGCGGCTGATTCATAAAGACGCCCAGTCTGGTCCCCCCACTACTACTGTTGGTAGAGGCCTCAAAAACCCCTAAACCATGATTTGGCCAAGATTCAGAAAAAGAAGCACATAATTCACGTACTTCATTTGTCAAACCACTCAATGTGGCCTCTAAGCACTGGCATTGATCCATGAACTCACTGTTGCTGAATTGGTGTTTGTTAGACCCTGAAAAAGGACGATCTGCCGCCTCCAGGGCGGCTAATTCAGCAGCCAAATTATCCAACTGTGCCGCCGCAATTGTAAGCTCTCCAATTCGGCGCTCCTGTGCCAAAAGATCATTTGTGAGTTGGTCGACCGTCGCATCGGTTTTTGCAAGCTGTTCGTGGGCTACGCCCAGTTGTTTGACCAGCCGCACGTTCTCATTCAATAATTTAGTTGTAGCGACGTCAGCGTGCCGCAGCTTTTGTGAGTAACCTAAAGCCATAAATGCAAACTCAGAAAACCGGCTACCGGCTGTTTCTGCTGCTGCTAATTTTTTTTTTTTTTTTTTTTTGTTTATAGTAATTACTAGACGTGAATGAATTAGAGAGAAAGAGAGAGGGAGAGAGTGTGTGTGTCGGAAATTGTGTGCGACTAGTTTAGTAGTTGGTCACCGCTATTAATGTAGATTGGAATTGGAAAGGGTAAAAAAAAAAAAAAAAAAAAGAAAAATAAAATAGAAGTAAAAAAAAAAAAAAGTTTGTTGATTAGATTTGGGGAGTGCGGTTTCTTATTTGCATAACGCTTGACCCGTTTAGGCCGCGCCAGACCATAATTGGAACTTGGCTGAAATTACTTTCAAAAACTTTACCGCGTATATCTATAATGAGTAGTTGTCAAATATAATGTTGCTTCTTTTGGAAATTATCATTATCATTTGTTATTTCAGGATTGACCCCAACGTAGAGGCATCAAGGTGGTAGCGCAACCGCCAGAGGCGTTTTGAGTTTTATCATAACTTTTTTTTTTATTAGGTGCCTCTAAATATACCAAGTCCCAAAGCAAAAGGTCTTGACAATATATGCTTTTTTTTTTTTTTTTTTTTTACCGATCATAATTTCGCATGAATTTATTGCGATCTCAAGTCAACTAATGTTATTTAACCAATTGCAGCGGGTACAATTAAAAAAAAAAAAGTCCTTTCGGGAGAGGCAAATGTTTGGGTACATAAATCAGCCCGCTCGACGAGAAAAAAAAAAAAAAAAAAAAAAAAAAACTAGAATATTTCAATCACGTTCCATCGATAGAATAATGGGCATCTTCTACGGTACTACCAGACACGGAAATCGCGCCCAACAGTTTATATTTTAATAATCTACCTAACCCCTAGCCTAATTGGTTATACATAATCATGTCATTTGTTCTTTCTGCTATTGTTGCTACAGGCGTATGCGAATTTGCATCAAACCCGCGGTGTATGTGGGCATGCAAGACAAGAACTAACTGTACTGTAATCGCAGCAGCGGCAGAGAAGTATATTCTAGACTGAATCAAAAAAAAAAAAAAGGTGACGGTATCCATAAGCGCAAAATAAAAGTCTTTTATTTTAACTGCTGATTCTATTTTTTCTTTTTTCTTTTGCATACCATGCTTCATTGAATGGCACAATCATTAATTACATTTTCCTTTTCTTCCTGTTCAAATTGACAAAAAGTTCCGAACAGCTTTTATAAAATTTCAAAACGTTGTACCGGTTAGGTATCAAGTTTACATAATCAATACAATCAACAACTCAAGCATCAGTTGAGTGCCATCTCATCCGTGACGGCTTCGATCTTTCTTAGCCTTACAGCTCCTAATAAACTTTCTAGTGCGCCCATTTATAAACTGTAAATTTTTTTTTTGTAGTATAATCTAGAAGTTCTACATAATATATTTCCTTTTTTTTTTTCTTTTTTTTTTTTCTCAAGATAAGGCGTTTCATCAAAGTGCTTGTTTCCGTTTACAGTCACGTGTATCACGTTTTGTCAGAGTTGCTCAGAAAATGTATTAAACCTAAAACAGCAGCCCAAACTTTAGATCATGACATAATTGCTTAGTCAAACTATGACAAGAAAAAATGATTCAAAGCTTTTTTTGCTGTTTTTTTTTGAGTTTTTTTGGACAATCATTTTCTACACACCATATCATGTGTTCTCCTTTTCATTTTTATATTTTATTTTATTTTTTTGTTTTATTCTATTTTATTTTATTTTATTTTATTTTTTCATTTTATTTTATTTTATTTTTCATTTTTATTTATTTTTTCTTTCTTTTCTTCTTCCCTCTTTCTTTAATTCTTCGTTTGAATCTTACATATACCTGCCCCTATTCTATTTTTTAAACGAATCTGAAACCAAGTTATTTATTTTTTTTTTTTTTTTTTTTGATTTTTCAAGTTTTTTTTTTTTTTTTTTGTGCCTTCATTTTCCTTTGGCAATTCCGACATTTTTCTTTCGTCCTCTCGAGTTTTGCTTCAGTCAGCGCATATTTTCATAATGCCAGACCAATGTTCTACAATAAAAAACTCGGCTGTTGCCGGTTCTGTTTCTAATAGTCAACAACCACAATCACAACAGCAACAATCTCAACAACAACAGCAACAAATTTCGCAGGCTCCCCCACAGCAACAGGCCGGCCAATCACCTGTAAAGTCTGGTTCAGTTTCTGGCCCGAGCTCCGGAACAAAAGTAAACCAATCTGTATTTATCCACAAGCTTTATTCTATGCTCGAAGATGACTCGATAAAGCATCTCATCTCTTGGACTCCCACAAACGATTCTTTTATTATCTTCCCCGGTGAAGAATTTTCCAAAGTACTTTCACAGTACTTTAAGCACACAAACCCATCTTCTTTTGTTCGACAACTTAACATGTATGGGTTTCACAAAGTAAATGACACTTTTCATGGCGCCAACTCAGCTAACGTATCGGGCGACAGCAGTAGTGGAACCAATACAAGTAATGCAACATCACAGTGGGAGTTTAAACATGGAGCCGGGTCTTTCAAACGTGGGGATGTCGAAGCATTACGCGCTATTAAGCGACGGGCGTCGCGGCCTTCTGCAGTGCACAGAGATAACATTTCGCTCAAGCCGGTTTCATTGTCTGTTCCGTCAACGCCACCTGCAGACTATGGAACACCTCCGCCTGCGTCTGGGCCCCCTATTGGTCTACAGCAGTCCATGTCGGGTCATCCTCATCCTCAAAGTTACCTACCTCAACATCACACGGTCCCTTATTACCCGCCCCCAGATAACAACGTGGAGGTTCGCTTGGCATCGCTAGAAAATTCTTTTTGGTCTTTGAAAAGTTCTCATAATACTCTTGTTTCCAAGTATAATAATCTCGTCGACAACTGCAAACGCACTCAGCTCGAAGGTATTCAGCTTGTAGACTCTCTAGTTAAAAACTTTTCCGACATTTCTAAAGTCAAATCAGAACACTCGAGTAGTTTTTCTTTTGCAAACGAGCTTGCCCAGCTTCGCAACCGGTTACATATGCACAATAACGCTTTGACTCAACTAGTAGCCGAAGAACAACCTCAATACCTGGCACAATACAATCCCCCGTTTTCGCAACAGTTTTACCACCCACATCTTCATCACCCACACACTAAGACTGAAATTTCATTTACGTCTAGCTCTAGAGAACGTGCCACGTCTATTTTCTACGACCCATTGGCACCTGCACCACACCTCACTTCGCCAAGACAGCAGATTGAGGAAAAGCTAATACCGACCTCTGCGCCTCTTGGATCTAACATTCATCTCCATAGACAGTCTGCTCCTGGCGGTTTCTATCAAAGATCACCTAACAATTCGACTCCATCTTCACCAACTCCTCGGCACAGCGAACTTCATTCTCACTATCAACCTCAGCATCAACAACAACTACAGCAACAATCACAACCACAACAACCACCTTCTCAGTCATATAGTCAACCCCAATCTCCAAAGCCATCTCACTATTATGGAGAGGCACCCTCTTCACCGCAAGGTCACTCACTACCCTCACATGCGCCTACTCGCGACCAGCGTCCCGGATCGTTTCCTTTCATGTCATCGTATCAAAACCAAAGATCGCAGTTTTATTCCCAGGGCAACAGTATTGGCACTGGAATAATTCCTAGTTCCAATCCCTACAGTGGTATTGCAGGAAGTCAGACAGTAGGTGGCAGTGGGTATGATGCTGGTAATGTTCAAGCTTTGGGTAATCCTTTGCATACGTTGAGCAACTCTTCAAAGCTAAGAACAGAGGCAATGGCTCCTTTTAGAAGGCACACAAGCAGCGAGCTGATCTCGAGCTCTGGTGCTGTAAACGGGATGATGAGCATCTCGCAGCAAATTTCAATGACAACACCACCAGATACTAGCAGCAGACACAACAGTAACGCAAGCACCAACTCAGCATCAAGTACAAAGATTGCCACAACTAACGCCACGACAAACTCTGCCACAACTTCTTCATCGCCATTTACGCAAATTAGTCCTAATAAACAGACGCCCACGTTGACAGTCGAACCACCATCGTCCTTGTCACGGCCATCCAGTGATGCCACATCACCTGTACCTAGTAAAGACCGATCTGGAGGTCGTAGCGTTATGTCGTTATTAAACCCAACTTCCAAAACCCAGTCTTCCAAAGAAACTATCAAAAAGGAAGATGATGAAAACTTGCATACGCGAAAGGAAAACACATCAGAAGACGATAAATTAATTGAACCAGACCGCAAAAGACTTAAAGTGGTCTAGATATTTGCCACAAAAATTTTTTTTTTTTAATTATCTTCAAAAACTTTTTATTTTTTTTTTTTGGGTCATTAATTTGTGAGTGATCATTATCAGTAACTATATACCATGATATCGGTTTGGGCACGAAATGTATATTTAAAAAAAAAAATATTGTCATGATTGAACCAAATCTTTGAATTAGAGAACACCGGTCAGGTAGAAATTAAATCATTGGCTCAAGTCCTTTAGCAAATGACTTCATATCGAAGCCTATCAAACCTATTTCTTTTTTTTCTTGGAAATCCGGTAAGCATCAAAAAAGGATTTTTGAGAAGATTTAGTTACACGTCGTCGCGACGATGAACTTTTTGACTCCTCCTCTTCACTCTCACTTTCGCTATTTTCATTGGCACAGCCAGAGCCTCGACTGACTCTCTTACCATTGTACAACTGAACCTGCGGATCACCTCTGCCTTTGACAGGAAGTCCCTTAGCAAGCTTCCGTAATGCTGCATTGTTACCCAGAGCGGCCTCTGCGCGGGCTGCAGCAGCAGACGCGACTCGTAGCTCGGCGTCCCGAATCTGCTTGTGTGAAAGTTTTGACCGCGTCGATCCCAGACCAACGACTGAGCTTGGTAACGCCTTGAACTCAAAATGGGGTTCCTTCTTTTCCTCTAATGATGCAACAGCTATTAATTCTGATTTTGTGACTTTGGCTGCTGTTGAAGTGGTATGAGTAGAACTATTGCCGCTGGTGCTGGTCGCAGATGAACCTGATAACCATGATTCAACCATAGACTGCCGTTTACTTAGATTGAGCGCGTATTGCGCTGCTAAAACTTTGTGTTTGCTTGTATCTTTCGACGACATCCTTGATGATATAAATATGTGATGTTTGTTGTAGATGTTTTTTTTTTTTTTTTTTTTTTTTTTTGGCTATTTTTTTTTAAAAAATATTAAAAAAAAAAAAAAAATGATTTCAAATCAAAAAAAAAAAAAAAAAAAAAGTTGTCTTTTTTTTTGGGAGTTATCACGTGCTAATAACTTTATTGGAACTAAACAACTCTCGTCATACATCTTTTCAGAAAAATGTTAGAGTAAAAACTCACAAAGCCTAATCAAAAGTCAGGCTCATGTTCGGAGTATTATTATTATCATCTTGTTTATTTAGGTGTCCATAGTAATTAAATATTGAGAAGACACCAAACTTACCTGGGTCTGGGGCAATTTGTAACGCGCCTTTACCCGTAGGCGCGGGAAATTCGGGAAGGTCAGAATTCTCTCATGAGCCGCAAGGCCTCCTCGTTTCGGCGTTAAGGAGGCCTGGTAAGCTGGTCTCAAGCGGGCCAAGAAAACCTGTAATGCATCTGATGCGGCATTCTGTATTCCTCAGTGCTAGAACAGTAAAACCTAACCCGGGCTGCCGATGACTTGTGATGACTTCCCTGAATTGGAGCGGGCTACAGCTAAGCAGTGAGTTCATGTGATTGTATCAGGACAATAGTTTGCATTGCAAAGGATTGCACTGAAGGAGACTCAAACCCGCGATCTTAGCCGATCTTGTCAGTCCCTCAACCAACTCAACCACACAGCCCCAATTCTAGACTCATGTTCTCTCTTTTTTTTTTAATATATATTATTTCTGAGTACATTAAAATTTCTATCTAAACTTTGCTTAGACTCTGTACATATATACCCTTTTTTTTCTTTTTTTTTTTGAATTTCCAAGCTTGATGTGAACATGTTCACATTTACTTGCAAGTTTTTCTGGTAGTACACCTTTTTTCACTTGCAAATAAATAAACATTTGACAGTTTGGGTATTCTATGGCCTTGTTTCAGTAATCGTATATACTTAAATCTTTAGTGACTCCAGGTAAACATATTATTTCCAGTGTAGTTTTTTTTTTTGTGACTTTTAGGAAATCATCTTCTGGGTCTCGAATTTGGGTAGAAATATACGCATAGTATTGTATTGCTTTTCGCGGGTCTACTTTGTCAACTTTTTTTTTTGTTGGAATTTATCAACCAGACTTTAAATTCAACGCTGCATCCTTGCTCTTTTGTATCTGTATATATATAACTATATCTTTTAATAACTGATCTCCGGCTAAGACCATTTACTCTGAAACTTATCATAATGATGACATAGTTTCTGAATTTTTCACATCGGATTTTCTCTACTTTTTACAATGACCCCCCATCTGGATCATATTCAGTACAAAAATAAATGTTTTGATTTTCGGATCAAAAGCAATGACCTTTGTTATTGTGACGGACCATTGGTAATGCAGAGGTAGAAATGATTATGATTATGAGAAGAAAAAAAATAGCTGTTAACTTCACTGGGAAATATATAATTTTTGTACTGAGCTTTTTTGATATCCAATGTATCGCTAATAACTTTTTATGATTGTTTGAAATTTTATCATTTAAATTTCAACATTAATCAAATTCTCAAACCAACGTAGTTGCAAATATCAATTTTTTTTTCAAAAAAAAAAATGAAATAAAATAAAATAAAAACAAAAAAAAATTGATTTATTAAGAACAGCATCATAAATAATACGAGTATAATGATGGCACATTACCAAGCCCTGATCTTTTGACTGTATTTCTAGAACTGAGTTTTAGTCTTTTGATAAATTATTGTCTTTCAAAATACTATGTATTAAAGTAGCACCGTGCTCTTATTTGATGATAAAACACATATAATTAATTAATAAAACTTATTGGCTGTAACGTAAAGAATATTAATAAATAAAACATTATATAAAAGACATTAGATGAGATTTCACAGCATTAAAACTTACAATCGTGAAAAAACTGTTTGAGAAATTTTGTATTCGTAAAAAAACAAAAAAAAAAGTTTGTACTTCACAGTTTCCAACTAATTAGACAAACTGTTGTTTTAGAGAAAAGAAGAAATCAGTAGTAGTATTGACTTTTGATATTAGAACCACCAAAAGTTGCAAAGTAAATTTTCAATAAATATTAGATTAACACGCCATCGAATGCCTGAAACACCTAGAGCGCGCTGAGAACGCTATTTTTAAAGTCTCATAGAGATAAATGTTTTTGAATTCCATGTCTTCTTTGTATATCTTTTTTATTATTATTTTAATTATGTAACTGTGTGATGTAAAGACAATAAACAGATTTTCTATCTATCTATAATTAGTTTATTTTCTTTATAGCTAATCATGAGTTGTATAGAGAAAACATTAAGTGAATACAACTAGGGTTAGACCACATAGCAGTGGCCGAGGCGTAAACAAATTTACTTCAATCGCTTTAATGACGCTTTAATAAAATTAGATCAAATTAATAAAATAAAAATAAAATAAAATTACATATTACTTTTTCGCAGTCCCGTTGTCATTGCGTTTATACTTTTTGTTTCCAGGTTCACCTCCAATATTTTCAGCACCATTGGCACCGCCTGGAGCTTGACGCTTGTTGCCAATAAAAGTCTGTGCGTTAGGACGAGGTATACCAGATGCCCGCGGAATTCCAGAAAGTCTGCTGCCAAGACTAGAGCCACTAGCAGCCGATAAAAATTTTCCGGTAGGCCCAGTTGACCCTCCCGAACTTTTTAATGTCGCTGCCGGTGGTGTTGTCGCTACTGGTGCAGCTGTCTGAGGCTTGAGCTTTGTCAATTTCATCTGAAGTAGTTTGATTCGCATCTCCGACTCCTGTTTGAGTTTATTAAGAGCTGCAGTCTTTTCTGCCTCTGCCTGGGTACGAAACTCAGAAAGAACTTGCTCCTTTACAGCAGAGTCCAAATTTTCTGCAGTAACAGGTATGGGCTTTACTTCTGACGTGGGAGCCAAGGCAGTGGGTGCTGATTTTGTCTTATACTCTGCAGCAAGACGTTCCTTTTCGCGGTCCACTGCCTCTCTCACTTTGGTTTGTGCTTTGAGCTTGATTTCTGCAAGCTGCTTTTCGTGAGCCTTAGACAATTCTGTTTTCAAATCAGCCTTTATCGACTCAAGCTCTGCATTTTTAGCTTCCAACAGCTTTCGTTCGATTTCAGCAATCAGCTCTAAATGTTTGCGTTTTATCGCGTCCAACTTTTCAGTAAGTTCCTCAGGAGTTGACAAGTTAAACTCTATCAGAGCACGTTGTTTGCGCTCTTCATCTGATTCCAAAGTCAAAACAGGAGTGGAAAGTGCTGTTGTCAAAGAAGCGATTTTAAGCTCAAAATCAGCCTTTTCTTGTCGAGCTTGCTGAAGCTGCTGCTCAAGAGAAATTTTCTCTAACTTTACTTTTTCAAGTTCTAATTGTTTTTCGTCTTCATCAGAATTGTCAGTCGGCAATGAGTCGTGTTGCGCTTGTAAAGCTTCAAGCTGCCTCTCTAGAAAAGTTTTTTCTACCTGCAATTTTTCAACTTTTGTCAGATCAGCTTTTTGCTGCTCAGTTTCAGCACGGAGCTCTTTAACCTGGATTTCAAGTGCAGCTTTTTCAGATAGCGCTAAATCAAAAGCCTTTTGATGTTCGGCATTAGCAGCAGCGATATCATTTTGTTTCTGTTGGTCTTGAAGAGTTTTCAACTGCAGCCGAATTTCTGCCTTATCAGCTTCTGCTTGCTGAATAGCCTTACTGATACGAGCAGGTACTTCTTGAAGTTCAACCTGCAGTGCATTATTTTGTGCAGTGAGCTCCTCAACACCAGTTACTTTTTGTTCAAGTTCAGCAACCTGATTTTCCAGCTCCGCAATCCTCACCTTGGCATCAGAAGAGTTAATTTCAGTAGAATCAACCATAGATGTAACATCATGTGCAGGCACTTTTGCTGCTGATGCCTTCAACTCATCAAACTCAACTTGCAATTTCTGAATCGTTTCATTTAAATTCAATTTTTCGTTTTTGAGTTGAATTATTTGTTCATTAGCCACTACTAGCTTTTGTTTTTCAGCTGCTAGTTCGCCACTGTGTTCAGTTTGGTGTTGGTTCAAACTCTTTAAATTCATTAACTCTGTTTCTTGCGCAGCAATGTTGAGTTTAGCTTTCTCAAGTTCATCTTCCTTTACTTTGAGAAAATTTTCAAGTTCATTTACTTTCTGGTTTAATTGGACCAATTTTTCATTGGCCGTGTTTGTTTGCGCAGTTTGTTCCATTGCAGCTTTTTTTAGAGCTTCTATCTCCTCAGTAAGATGAGTGTTGGTAGTGGTCGCTTCAAGAAGCTGGTTTTTTGCCTGGATACGTCGTGTATTCATCTTTTCTTGGAATTCATTGCGAAGAGAAACGTGTTTTAATTCAAGTGCCTGGAAATCAGCTTCGAACTTGGTGGCTTTGGCCTCTGCCTCCTGTAATTTTTGTTGAAGTTTAGCAGAATTAACTTGTGAATTGGCTGCTAGTTCTGTTTTTAGTTTATGAAGTTCAGACTGCTGAGAAAGTAACTGAGTAGTCAGCGAAGATGAAGACTTTTTCAAAGCATCATTCTCAGTTTTTAAACTGTTAATTTTTTCAGGTTCTATGCCATTGAACTTTGCCTTTAAAAAATTGAGCTCTTTCAGAGCTTCATCTTTCTTCTTAACCTCAGAAAGCGAAATTTTCAATTGCGATTCCAAACCCTTGAGTTTTTCGAGTTCCTCACCCAGCTTTACAGCCTGTTTAGAAAACTCGTCACGCTGCTCACGAAGTGCAATATTGCTCTCCTTAAGAATATTGTTATCGTCAACTAAAGGCTGAATCTTGCATTCAGTCACATTCTGCAAATTAATTTTGTATCTCTCAGCTTCAGATATTTTAAAGTCAAGGTTTCGGCGCAGACGCTTCAATTCTTGGTCAGTTAAACTTTGGTTAGTTTCAAGAATTTCATTTTCCTCTTGCAGTTGTGTATTTTTCGCGTTAAGAATATCAACATTCTTCTTAAGTTCATAGACATTTTCACGGAGAGATTCAACAGTAGCAGCAGATGCTTCGTAGGTAGGAGGAAGATCATTTTGAGTATGCTCATCAATTTTCTTTTGTAACTTGGATTTTTGTTGAAGTGCATCGTGAACTTGGAGCTTCAGAGAATTGATTTGAGAATTAAGTTCCATTCTTTCAGAGTTCCAAGTGGTCTCAGAAGAAAGAAGATTGGCGGATGCTGCCTCTACAGTATTAGTAAGCTCGGTAATTTGCTCTTGCAAAAGATGGTATTCTTGACTTAAAGCTTCTAGCTTTTTAGTGGTCTCAGCGTGTCTGAAAACTTCAGTATTGTAGTTAGAATCAGTTTCTGCATGTTCAGACCTATCATGCAAAAGTTTATCAGGCAAATCGTTTGAAATCAATTCGTTCTTCTTAGTAAGAGCTTCAATCTCGTTGGCATGTCGCTGAATAAATTGCGCTAATTGTTCCTCCAAAATAGCTTTTTCACCATTAAGACGTGTTTGGACCTCATTGACAGCTTGTGAAAGCTTTTCGTCATGGCTTTCAATTGTTTCATAAAGTTTTTGAATCACTTGACCTGTTTCTGCAAGCTTTTGTGTCAATTCATAAATCCTCTCTTCACTAGTTTTAGTCTTTTCAGTCTCTGAGACAATAACGGCTTCGAGATGAGCAATCTTTTCTTCGTGAGTTGAGATTGCTTCCAAAAGTTTGTTATTCTTTTGCTCATATGCGGCTATCTTCTCACTACTCTTTTTCTCATACTCAGCACGCTCCGACTCTAATGACTTGAATCTAGATACAATATTGCTTAGGCGATCGCGTTCCTCAGCAAGATCAGTTTTTTCTTTTTCAAGACGCTCTTCCACGGACCTCCAAAGCCGCTTCTCTTCCTGATGATTAGAAGTCTCTTTGGTTAATTTTGCAAATGAAGACCTGGTAGAAGCAAGCTCATTGGAAAGCTCTTCATTGCGCTCCTCCTGTTTTAACAGTGAATTCTGAAAGCTTTCAGTACGCTTTTTGTGGCTCTCAATTTCGTTTCGCAAAGTCTCGTAATCACCTTCAAGCGCTTTAAACCGGTCCACAGAAAGTTCAAGTTGAGTTGTAGTTTTTGAAATTTGTACTTGCAGCAATGAGTTTTCGTTTGAAACCTTCACAATCTGATCGTCAAGAGCCTTGAGTGTAATTACAGTTTCGGATTTGTATGATTTGTATTCTCGGTTGACCTCCTCTAACATTTTTTCAACTTGTTGTTTCTCAGCAACTAAGGCATTAAGCTTGGTTGTGTGGACTGAGTTATCAGACTCGTTGTCATGACTGGCTTCCTTGCGGTTAGCAGAAATTGTACGGTACATGTCTCTCTCACGTTCCAGGGTATCAATCTTAGTTTGGAAAGAGCCAATAGTCGCTTGCAAGTCCTCAATGGTGGATTTCACTTCATTAACAGCAGCAGCTTCAGCTTCCTCAATTCGTTGTCGCAAAATTGATTCAGTCTGTTCTGAGTCTCTCTGAAACTTTCGAGTCAACTTTAGAAGGTTCTCATTTTGCTGTTGCATCTCCATAATACTAGTAAATGGAACCAATTTTTCTGAAATAAAAGTATTGGCATTAAAATTGCTGAGATTTTCACCATCAAGAATGCGTTGTAGTGTATCCTTATCTTCTTCAGTCAAGGAAGTTGAGTCTTGCTTCTCAAACATGGCCTGTTTGAGTTGTCTAGACAGATCGTGGACCTGAATCTTCAACAACTTTATCTCTTCTGCATCTTGTTCTAGAAAAGTTTCATTCTCTCTAAGAGAAGAAGTCAATTCAGCAAACTGTACACTTGCGGTCTCCAATTGTGAACCAAGTGAGTTGAGTTCATTTTCCAGTCTTTGGTTTTCTTGACGCTCAGCAATAATAGCAGGAGTATGGCTTTCCATCTCCCGGAGCATCAAATTGAGCTCATCTTGAAGACTGCGGTTTTTGGTCTTTTCGTGCTCAAGTTCGCTTCGCGTGTTTTGAAGGTCGGAGTAGATCTTGGTAAGTGAATTGCCACCTTTTTGTAATTCTGCTATCCGCTGGGCTGCAGGCGAAAATACCGTACTCAAGTCAGGGGGTGCTAATGGGGTCGCGGGCTCTGTGGGCGTCGTGGCAGAATCCCTGCTACTACTTTGTAATTGTTTCGATGAAACAACTTTTTCAAGATGTTGAACCCTGGCCTTGGCTGTTTTTGCTGATTTTTCCCATAGCGCCACTAACTTTTTCTGTGCGTCCATTTCAACTTGAAAGCTTTCCTGATTCAGTTTCTGAATGTTCTCCAATTCTGACACACGGTTGGCTGAATCAAAATGTTTTTTTGTCAGATCCCTGTAGCTTTCCTTCAGTTCGTCATGCTGCTTATCTAATTCTGTAAAAGATTCTTGTAGAGTCTGCATTTTTTGTCTTAGTATGCTAATTTGTTCAGCACTGTTGTCGCTATTGCGATTAGTAGACTTTGCTGAAATAGATTCTTTTTCGAGATATTCAATGTGCTCTTTAAGCAGCTCAATATTCTTTTTAAGATCATGCTCTGTAGTAGAGGCTACACCATTAGCAACTCGTAAATCATCCACTTTGCTTTCTAGTTCCACAATGTTTTGTTTTGAAATCGTTAATGCTTTCTTGAAAGAATCCAGTTCGTGTTGTTTATCCTTGATTTCCAAGTCTTTCTTGTCAAGTCGTTCAAAAAGCTGTGCTTTTTCAGCCGTTAACGAACCAACCTGATGATTCGCAAGAGATTCATCAGCAATATTCTCAACTGTACATGTGTGTTTTTCTTCTTCTTTCATCTTTTCTTGAAGAAGTTGTTCAGCGGCGGTTTTCGCTTCTTGAGACTGTATAAGCTGTTCTCTGAGTATGCGTGCTTGTTCAATCGTAGAGTCCAGTTGTGTCCGTATCGATTCTACTTTACTTTCTGAACTTTCTTTCATATTTTCTAGGCAAAGTAGAAAAGTTAGCATTTTCCAATTGTTAGATATCATCAGATCAGTGTATGCTTACTATATGTTATGTCGTCTAACAATTTCTGGTTTTTAAGAGCCTCAAAATTCTGGGCTTGCACTGCAATCAATCCTAAAACCTCTGGTTGCAGTGAATCTACAACTGACCTATCTGTAGCCAAGAATATTGAAACTTTTGATGCTAAAGACCCGTCCGAGTTCTGTAAAACTTCAATTAGAGACAATCTTTCACAACTCAGGAGCAACGCAAATAAAAACTTACAACGGAGAGGGGATTTGCAAGCGCGCCAGCAAATTTTTCTGATTGAGGCTGCGGTGAAGGCTCGCGATTCTCATCTGTCATGATCGTGTGTGAGATTTTAATGTATACAACTAAACAGTAATATTATCAGAGTGATGGAGATGTTGAGGCCTGATAAAAGGTTGAAAATTCCCACACAGTAGTAATACACATTGGCAGGCTTTAATCTCAAAATAAATGTCACATGATTCATTGTAATGATTATGTAACAGTTATGTAAGTTTTGACTTAAATTTTCAATACTTCAGTTGTGGCCGATAACACATTTTAAAACATGACTTGTATGTACTTACTACTCAACTTTTAAGCTGCTGTCACAAGTTCAATTGCCAATTCTACGCATCTGTGCCATAATTATTGCTTTAAAAACTTTTTTCTTTCATTAACTTAACAATAAAGTTTAATGATTCAATACGTTGTTGCGTATTATGTTCTCAATTGCTTTAAATTTGTCAACAAAGCTATGTTATTAATAATGCCCTCGGAATTTCAGGAACACATTGACTTTTGATATTAGGAAATCGGCTGTTTTTTTTTTTGTTTTTTTTTTATTTTATTTTTTTACCCCACACACAAAACTCCGTCGGTTTGAAAAAATAAAATAAAAACTTGGTTCTTTTGAATCAGTTCTACAACACTAGCTCAATTGAAAACATACATTGACAATGACAAAACATCATCACCGTCCTCATTTATACGATTTCCCGTTTACTAAGACTGTTGATTCGCGGTGGTCAGACATTGACCAGTATGGACACCTCAATAATACTGTATACTACGTACTGTATGATGCACTCATCAATTCCTATTACACCACACATTGCGGTTGGGACCCAGCAGATATTACACAGCAGATTGGACTTGTCGTATCTTCAGCAACCGACTATTTTGAAATCGTCGACGGTTTCCCCAATCCCATTACACTAGGTCTAGTTGTCACCAAGCTTGGCACTTCCTCGGTTGAATTTAAAATTGGAGTTTTTCAGGGCTCCAAAGATCAACAAGGCATCGTCAAATCTTACGATACAGCAAAAGCTATCGGCAAGTTTGTACATGTCTTTGTGGATAGAAAAACTAACAAGACAAGCCCAAATGGTCTGAGTCCAAATCTACGTGATGGGCTTCTCAAAATTGTGAACAAAAAGGCAAGTTTGTGATTATTTCTATGAAAAAGTAAATAAATAAAAAATATTGATAATTAAAATAAAATCGAATGCGTATGTTTTTTTTTTTTCAAAAAAAAAAATATAAAAAAGTTGAATGAAATAAATAAATAAATGTATGTTAAAAAAAAAAAAAGAGAGAAAGAGAGTGAATTGAGTAATATTAAAAATGAATTGAAAAATATCAGTGTTTTGATAAAGTGGGTTTTGTGTATTTTTGATTTTTAACGGTTTCTTTAATCTCTATCCTTTTTCTGTTGTTTCATTTTCAAGTCAAATATTTTCTTACTACTGTCGTGCCTTTTTCACTCTCGATTTACGAATAGCAGCTTTTCTTGCCGCACGCTGGGCCTTGAGAGATCTTACCTCTACCGAAAGCTCGGGAGTCAGGACGTTTGAAGCTTTTTCTTTTTTGCTAGTGTACCACTCTTTAGCATAGTTGACGGGTGTAATAACAGTCTCGCCCAGCATGTATGCAAATACCATGACTGAGAGTAGTGAGACTTGGATAAAAATCACCAAAAAAGCCATGCTTGTCACTACACCTTTGCCAAGGAGCCTGCTAAATTGTAACAAAGAGTCCAGAATAGTTTTAATGCTAGCCTGGGAAACTGCGGAAATAACATTATTCTTGAGACCCTGAACTATTTCTTGAGGCGGTACCAATTGTACTGTTTTAAAATCCAGCTCTAAAACATTGGACGGGTATGAGACCATAGCCCACAAAAAATATATGATTTCAAGGAATGCTTCTGGAGATTTGAAAGCCATAGCCCAAGCTTTAAGCAAATCTCCAGCCATTCGCCATGATAAAACTGTGCCTCCGATATCACCAGGACGAAATGGGCCTGCCATTTTCAGAGTTTCGGTGCCAAGCTTTTCCAAGTCTTGATCGGAAATAATAAAGTATCCAGAGTGATTCAAGCTGTTCCTTTTCTTTTTTCGATCAAGAGGCTTTAGGGTATCTTTTGTTGAAGCCTCAACACACGAGCTGGTTGCAGTCATTCCGGATAGTTTGGCAAGGGCGTCAGCTCGAGCCACGTCGCGTGAAAATGGAGAAATATCATTTGTAGAAGACTCAGCCAAATCGAGGGCTTTGAAAGTTGTGTTGAGGTGAGAATAAGATGAGTGCCGATGCGAATATGAAGATGGAGTAATGCTGGACAGATGGTGTTTGTCAGATTCACTAATATTGAATGACAATGGACGCGAAGGTGCTGGTGATGAAAAAGCTGATGATGAGTTTTCATATGCAAGTAACCTCAAGTTTTCAGTTCGGGCCAGCAATGCCAATTTTTCCTGAAGCAAGCGTTCTTGCTCAGAAATTGAGTACCTCAGACTAGCTGAAGAAGATGACCATCTTTGCGACCGAAACTGCTGACGCTTGAGAGATTTCTTAGTTTCATCAAGCGAGTCAAAGCAAATCTCAGGAGAGCTTGATCTGGATATCGACGTTGCAAGCGATGAAGATGAGTATTGAGACGAAGAGAAAACGCTGTTAGTTCGCCGATGGGTTGGTTTAATATTATCAGGAAGGGAAAATATTCGTTTGGATCCAGTAGAATTGTTTCTGCAGAGGAGGACTGTCGATGGGTCTAGTGACCGCCGCTTGTCAATTGATGAAGTGGAAAACGAAGAAGAGGTCGGCGATGACAAGGTAGTAGTATTATCAGAACGACTGATAGGAAAAATGCTGGGATTCCAAGAACGACGAGTTGGTTGAGCATACATGTGTTCTTGAGACATTATGAGCGGTGTTGAAAAAAGAAAAAAAAAGAGTGAAAGGAGTAGGATAAAAAAGCGATATAAATTCTATAAGACAAAATAGAAAGAAGAAAGAAAGAAAGACAGGAAGAAAGGAAAAGATAAAGGAAGGAGTAAAATGAAAAATCAAAATGCGGTTCGATACCGTTGTTGCTTCAACTTGATTTCTGGTTTTTTTTTGATTTTTTTTTTTTTCAGGGGTTTCTCACCATCCATAAAACTTCAAGGGTGTTTCTATTATGAACCTTGAATAGTTGTCTCTTTCTTGGCTGATTAATTTTTTTTTTGTATTTGTCTTTTTTTTTTTTTCAACGTCATCTTTTATACCTTAAGCTCATCTGGGCGATGATAGTAAACTAGCTAATATCGGTTTGACGTTTTTTTGTTTTGGATTTCTGATTTTCTTTTATGGAGACTTCATTGACGATGATTTCAGGATCATAAAGCAGTAAACGCTGGTGATTTGTCGATTCTACCTCAGTTATTAATTGACGCTGTCATTATTATTATTATTATTATTATTATTATTATTTATTATTATTATTATTATTATTATTATTATTATTATTATTATTA
>QVTG01000021.1:88836-111072 GCA_013305925.1 Geotrichum reessii | reverse complement strand
TATTATTATTATTATTATTATTATTATTATTATTATTATTATTTTATTATTATTATTATTATTATTATTATTATTATCATTATTATTATTATTATTATTATTACTATTATTATTATTATCATTATTATTATTATTATTATTATTATTATTATTATTATTATTATTATTACTATTATTATTACTATTATATTATTATTATTATATATTATTATTATTATTAACATCTTTACATAGTCGGACAGTTGAACTCCATAGACACAGATTTAGGTTGGCTGCCATTGCGGGTAGTAGTGGCCTGGACCCCCCGAGATATTCGTGGCCTATCAGACATTTCCAGGGTCAGCCAGAATTTAGGATTTAATCAGGCTCAAAATCTCCGTCCAGCGGCGGCCACTGGAGCAATTTGCAGACATTTACAAAAAAAAAAAAACGCAGAGTTGTCTACAAAAGGGATAAGATAAGTTGGATCGTAGAGCTTATTGTTCGTACATGAAAAACAAACAAAAATAAAAAAAACTGGAGTGACTTTCAGTTGACAACGTGTTTTTATTTTTATTTTTATTTCAATCAAAAAAAAGATAACAATTATTTTCAAATTATTTTCTGCAGAAAAGCAATAGTACTTGAGCTCAGATTCCCAACAGCTGAACTTTTCAATCATAACTTGAAAGGCTGAAAAAAAATAATATGGTAATTTAAAGTCAAAATATCATTTTCTAACTAAAAATAGGGAGAGACGAATCTTTTATGGTACCTGAAGCAGCCGCATTCATCGTTTTTTTTTTTTTTTTTTTTTTCCGTCAGTTTGCATCTGAATTTGGGCAAAAGTATCCACTGAGGTATCCCATAAACAAACAGCTGAAAAAAAAAAAATTAAATAAAAAAGAAAATCAATAGTAAAACAAAGATGAGCCGAAAAAGGGGAGAGAAAAAAAAAGACAAACAGAAGTCCCAGAAAAATGAGAAAATAATAAAATGGGATGGATGTGATCTCAGTAAAGCTAATAGTAAACAAATGAATCCAGATACAAACTAGACATAAGTTCTACGTATATCATAAGAAACCAATCCTCTCTAAATCATATAAATCTAATCAGTGAAATCATTACAATCTAACCAATACTGATTAAAAAGTTGGAATATAGTAGTACAATTTTTATTTTATTTTCATTTTTTATTTTTTATTTCTCTTAATATAAGTACATCATTTTTGTTTCTCTTGTAATCTCGCGTGTTTTCTCGTGGATCTCTTCTCCTTCAATTGGCGACAGAAAACCGTTGCGCAGCCTGCTGTTGTATCTGCAGCTTTTGCTGCCGTTTCTGCAAACAGCGAAGAGTGAAACCGGGTCTATGGGAGGAGGCCAAAGAATCAGGGAAAAAAAAAATAAAATAGGAAAAAAAAAAAAAAAAGGGATCAGATTTTCTTTTTTTTATTTTATTTTTTTTTTCAACATGCGTGTGATTTTTTCAGGTGAAAAACCTGTCGAATTGATTTTTTTTTTATTTTTTTTTTTTATTATACACATACTTATGGTTCTTAGTACCATCATGCACACCTTTTTTTCATGTTCTAAGAATACATTCAGTATTTCTGTTTGCAAAGTTCTTTGAAAACCAACTTTTAGTCAAAAGTTACTGTAATTCAGATACATCATCTCCATCTTTGATAGCTTGTTTTCCTACTTAATATGCCTTTCTCCTGCTACTCAGGCCCATTCTTAAATGTCTCTTTTCATGTGTTTCTTAGTTTTGGACCATCCTGTCCCGTAGAAAAAAACCAAATCCAGAATATCAGTAATAATTAAAATAAAATAAAATAATAAAAAAAAAACTCACATTATATCATCACCATAGTGTTTTTCTCCATCGGACACTGGCCCATCGCTCATGTCCAGCGGGTACCGTTAATATTAATAATAAAATTATATTAATGGTAATAATAATAATATTTCAGCACTGCGTTTTCGCGACATCTCATTTCCTGATTTTATTTACTTAATATAAATACAATTAGTTTGCGCCCCCAGTTCAAAATTGTTATGCTTTTTTTTTTTTTTTTTTCTTATACTAATATATTCACTTTCATTGTCTGGCTTTGTCACATTTCCCATTTAATAATCATGTCCGATCATCACTTATTATCCAATCAATATCAGTACAACAACCTTATTAACCATCAAGTGCCCACCACTCACGGTTACGCTATACCCAGCTCCTCTTCTGCTACTGCTCTCGACAGCACCAGTCTTTGGAAACAGCAACAGCAGCAGCACTCAATGCTTCTTCATGATGACTTCACTGCTCACCAGGCTGTTCAGTTTGGATCACATTTTGATCCCACCCAGTATCATCTCCCGTTGCACTCTTACACCACTTCGACTTCTCACCTTGATCCGGCTGCTCTAGGCTTTCAACAGCATCAGCAGCAACTTGGCTGGCAGCAGATGCAACAACAATACAACTCACAATTAACCCAACCTACCCGTCTTCATAGTAACAGCATTAGCAACACCAGCGGAACCGTCAGTAGTGGCATTGTTGCCGGTAGTGGCAGCTCTGGTCGCCACCGCAGGGCACGCTCTAGTGTCTCGCACATTAATATTCCCGCCGCTCCTCCCGCACCAGTATCGGCGCGATCACCGTCTTCTGTCTCACCCTCTAACACAACCGACGTTAATAATTCTCTTTTCCAGGCATTTGAAAACACTTCGACTTCAGAACCGCATTTTCTTCACTGCAAAAAATGTGCGCTTCTTAAGCCAGCAGTTGAATTTGCCAGCACTACAGGATTTTTCAACAACAACTGCAAACATTGCCGCAATTACCGGCGTAAAGGTGAGGATGCCAAGTCAGAGGCTGTTCAAGAGATTTACCGCGTGGCTTCATACGAACAGCTTAAAAGCACGCTGTCTGAGTGCATTCACTCTCGCCGCGTTCGCAATGCTCCGCTTGTGTGTGTGCATTTTTACCTAGATCTTAACTTTATTGGTGAAAAGCAAACTCAGGAGCCCATTAGCAGTCCACGCTTTCTAACACCAGAAGGTCGCAGCGCTCTTGCCAACATGCTTATTAAGCAAGTGCGGGCCGTGGATAACTACTCATATAATCATCGCTCGACGCGTGTGTTTAAGTCTGGTGAAACCCACAAATATCTTTGCTCACAGAGTACCGCGCTTCCATGGCGCCAGAAAAAGAAGGGTCCAAATGGTGAAATTGAATATACAGACCCCGATCTTTACAATTGCGGTGGAACTATTCTTGTTAAGTTTCAATCGCCAGGTGAGCAGTATCAACGTGTCTGCGTAGCATACTGCCATGATGTGAGCCACCCACCTAAGATTGCGCGGTCATCAATGAGATAACCACTGTAGTCAAACTGTTTCAGGGACCAGAGCTCATCACTGCATATACTACACTTGCCGTTATGCTCACAACCATCTACTTCTAGCATATATGAGCCTCCGCTCTTATGACTCATGTACTGAGATTCATCCATCCGTTTTCATCGTCACTATAAACCCCTTCTCATTACTAGTTTTTTTTTTTATTGTTTCCATCAGTTTATTCATGAATTTTTTTTGTTTTCAAAAAATTTTTTTCTTTTTTATTTTTATTTTTATTCGTATTTTTGTTTGCTGATTTTTATGTATTTTGTATAATTGTATATTCTTGCTTTTTTCTTTTTAATAAGTGATTTTTTTTTTTTTTTTTTTTTTTGGGTTTTCACATTTGAACCTGTTTATTTTATAGCTACATATAAAGGCCTAGTTGGGATATTTAGTTTCGGTATATGGAAACATTTTAATTCTGCACAAACTATGCTTATTATACTAGTAAAAGCAGTCGTAACTACAACAGAGCAGTTTAACGTGACCGTTGCTTGATCTCATGATAAATTTTGTAATATTACCATATTCTACGAAATATCATGGGCAGTTCTTTTTTTCTAAATATTGTAAAATAGGCCGATATGCCTCCGTGTGAACAGTTGGTTAATTGTAATTCACAAATTACTTAAAACCTAAAAAGTTAAACTGCGGTGCAGTATAGAACTAACAGCTTAGTATTTGCTTCAAGAGATGTCAATCTTTTCTGTTTTTTTTTGTTCTTTCAACTCATCGGATTTAGATAAAAATCAAGTCCGTGATTGATGAAAAAAAAACAAAAAAGATTTTTCAAGAGAGGAGAAAAATACACCCAAAGCTGTTGGAGGCCTAGACCATTCCAGCAGGACTCACTTACGGACCACCGCGTAGTAGAATGAAGCCCCCTTTTTCTCTTTGACAGGCACGTGGTAGTGTTTGTATTATAGTTAGTCTTAAAAGATTCATACAAGTCAGGTTCTACTAGCAAATTAATTGAGATCATGATGTATAATCATTTTTTTTTCACTTTTTTTTTTTTTTTTTTGTCAAAGACAGAAGAGTATTGTGATTTTAAATGTTTTGTCAAAGTCTACAAAAAAAGAGAATTAAAATAACTATATAATTTAAGTCCAAGTCATAAAAATAATGTATTGAAACAAAAATTAAATAAATCTAGCAAATCTAGTTCTACTTTTGAGTGAGTATTATAAAAATTACCGTGTGAATTGAGCACACGCGACAAAAAAAAAAAAAGAATCTAAAGAGTAGATGCACCTGGCCTGTTTGGCAGCATATGCGAGCGTCTAGCTAATTGTAACGTCAGTGCAAGACATATCACTATTGTCTATTTTTTTTTTTTTTTTTGATAAATATCAAAACTGAAATAAACTGTAACAGGCTTTTGTTTAGTTTCTGATTTTGGTTTTTGGTCTGGCAAAACATCAATTTCAACTTGTATACTTTGTGTACTGTATTTATAATATCTATTCATAGTCAGTAGAAACTACAAAATTGACTTGGAAATCTATTAAAAAAGAAAAAAAAAAAAAACTGTAACCCAGTTCACATCTATTTCTGAATCAATGGAAGCTTTGTAATCAGATCAAACACATACATTTAGTGGGTAACAGAGTTGCATTTTAGCAGTTTGAACTTGAGACATTGAGTTGAAAACAACAATGTTAAAACATAAGACTTAATGCTTAATTTTACACATAAAAATACATGTAATAAAAACAATATAGACAGATGGATAAAAAAAAACTCTGTTTATTTTTTTTTTTTTTTTTGCATCACATAGTTACATAATCAAAATAATAATAACAAAGATATACAAAGAAGATATTGGATTTAAAACACATTTGTTTCCATTGAGACTTTAAAATTAGCGTTCTCGGCGCGCTTTAGGTAATTCAAGCATTCGATGGTGCCGAATTCTCCATGAAATAACACAGGTAATAAAAACTATTTTGCAACAATTTTGTTAAGACTCTGATACATTTACATTTTTTTAATTCCTGATGATCATGTTGATAGCTCTTGTTTAAGCTGTTCCAAGAGATGATAAAATATAACTTATATATCAGATCTTTTTTTTTTTTTTTCAATCTATTTTTGTGTGTCAAGTCAGCGCTAACCGCATTGGGAGAATGAAATTCTAACTGCCGTCGAAAAAAAAAGGCAACAACGCAAATCTCAAGAAGTGAGAACCTTTATTTTTCAGTTTTGTTTTTATTTTTGTTTTTTTAAAAAAAAATCCTTCTCTTTTTCTTTTCTTTATTTATTATCAGCTGTTCCTACCATCGCTCTCTTTCCTTTTTCTTTTTTTTTTTTTTTTACTTCCCCCCCCTTCTTTAATCTGACAGGTCAAAGTTTCTGACAACCACCTCAATTGCTATTGCCCCTTTTCCACCTCGAAAACAATACCATGAGGTATGACGCCAACTTATCACCGTTCTATATTTCTCTGAAACTATGCCAACAACTACTAACACCTTAATCAAAAGCGGCCGTTTTGTTCGTGCTTCCAAATTTCGCCATATTTATGGTCAATCCACCAAGAGAGAACTGTTCTATGATAATGTTCGTATCAGGTAAGTAATGTTTTTTGCTCGCGTGTCTTGTTTTCATCCTATTAACACGTAGTCTACCAAGTAAAAATGCGTGGGATTCCAATTTGATTAAGGTATGCCAGAATAGAATCTAATATTACACTTTCGACTACTGACAATCGCTCTAGGCCAATCCTAAGTATCTTTCTGTCAACTGGAACTCATCCGGTGGTGGTGCTTTTGCTGTCATTCCGCTCGAGGAAAGAGGAAAACTTCCCGACATGATTCCTCTTTTCAGAGGCCACACTGCCACTGTTTTAGACACCGATTGGTAGGTTTTCGAGCTTTTTTCAATTATCTTAATCTTTTACTGACTTTTTTTATTTCATTTTTTTCTAGGAACCCTTTTGACGATCAGGTTCTTGCCTCTAGTTCTGATGACGGCACTATTGCAATTTGGAGAATTTCTGACGACTACACTTTACATTTTGAAGACCCTGAAGAAATCAAAGATATTATCCCCATCAAGAAGCTTTCTGGCCATTCTAGAAAGGTTGGTCACATCCTTTTTCATCCCGTCGCTTCCAACATTCTTGCTAGTGCTTCCAACGACTACACCATTAAAATTTGGAACATTGAGACCGGCGAAAATCTTTATACTCTTCCCCACAAGGATTTGATTACTAGTTTTTCATTCAACCACGACGGTTCTCTTCTTGCTACTGTCTCTCGTGACAAGGTTATCAGAATTTGGGATATTCGCGCTGAGAAGGTTATTCAGGAGGGCCCCGGTCACACTGGTGCCAAGGCATCTAAGGTTGCCTGGTTAGGTGATAAGGACAGAATTGTTACCACCGGTTTCAGTAAACTTTCGGATCGTCAGTATGCTCTTTGGAACACTAAAGATATCGCGGCTGGCCCCATTGGCGGTTTCATTTACCTCGACGGCTCTTCTGGATCGTGTTTCCCTTACTACGACGATAGCACTAACTGCCTCTATCTTTCTGGTAAAGGTGACGGTAATGTCCGCTACTTTGAGTTTGACAACGACGGATTTTTTCCTTTGTCTGAGTACATGTCATCCGATCCACAGCGTGGTATGGCTTTTTTGCCTAAACGTGCAGTTAACACTCACGAACACGAAGTCGTCCGGTTTTTCAAGTCAGTTAATGACTCTACTATTGAGCCTATTTCATTTATTGTTCCTCGACGTGCAGAAACCTTCCAGGAAGATATTTATCCCCCTGCATACGCTGGCGAGCCTTCCCTAACTGCTGAAGAGTGGGTATCCGGCAAAAACTCACCCCCCAAGGTCATCAGTCTCGAAGCTATCTTTAATGGAAAAACGCCTGTCTCGACTATTGCCGTTCCTAGACCTACTCCTACGCCTACTCCTGCGTCTGCGCCTTCGACGCCTAAGAAGACTGTTGAGAAAAAGATTGTAGCTCCTGAGCCCGAGAAGCCCAAGTCTAATAACTTGGATGATGTACTTGGTAGCTCAAATGAGGTCAACAGTCTTTTGAACAAGGCCAAGAATGCGGAGGATCCGGCGATCCCCAAAATTCTCGAAAAGGAAGAGAGCTCATGGGATGCTGAACCTGTTCCTACCAAGAGACCTTCTCCTCCACCTGCCGAGACTGTGAAGTCTAACGAAAAGGAATCTCCTAAACCTGAAACTGAGCCCGCAAGCAAGCAAGTCCCTAAAGATGTTGAAGTTAAAACTCAACTTGTTGAGGAAGATGACTTTGAGGAGATTACTGTTATTAAGGAAGAATTTTCTACTCCTGTTAAGTCTACCTCTCCTTCTACATATTATTCAAAAACTGCCTCTCCCACGTCTAAGTCGACGTCGCCAGTGGCCTCTTCGCTTGTTTCTAATGACAATCTTGATGCAGCCAGTGTTGCAAGTCTGACTAAAAAGCTAGAGGCTCTTGAGTCAAAGTTTGAAAAGCTTTTAAGTGCTGTTGAACGTCTTGAGGGCGGCCAGTCTAAGATCTTGGACTTTTTGAACTCTAAATAATTTATCCATACACGTCTTGTCACGTACCCTTTTGCTTATTTATAGAGCTACGCGGAAAAAAAGAAGAAAAAAAGAGAAAATGTTTTTGTTATTTGTAGCTAGGGTGTCTTAAACTACGATGTTGTATTATTTGTAATTAGAAATTATAAAAATATATATATGTATATATGTATATTTATTATATACATACTATATAATATTTATTTTTACGAGTACACCTTTTTGTGCCTTGAAATTTTCTTTGATGTTTTTCGAACCTATGTATTAAATTTTAAGTAATAAATATTTTGATCACATGACATCTCAACAGTGAACGTGTTAAATTAATTTCACACCTTTTTTTTTTGTCCCTTCAGGTAGTTCACAATGTCAATAAACCTTTTTTTTTTTTTTTGATTTTTCCAACAACAATTCTTGTACCAGATCTTTCGGATACCGCTTACCAACCACATAAATAACAGTTAAAATGAGTGGTACACAAGACAAGCCGATTAACTTAGCGTAAGTATCCATAAAATGTGCTATCCATTGGAATATTTATGAGACCGCTTTCTTTCATTATATTATACAATAATAAAACAGTCCTTGGTTCCTTGGTTCATTGTAAGTGATTTCTGAAATACGATTTACTAATGGAATTAATAGATCCATCAGCGATTTGAAAACCACATCAGACGACCAAATTGGTCTTGTAAGTATTATTCATTTTTATTTTCTGTCTTCTTTTATCTAGTAAACAATTTCAACGCACATAGTTGACTAACCTTCCCATTTTTTTAATTGATACAGATCTTCAAAAAGCAGGGCTACACTGTGTCACACGCACAGACTAATATCAGACTCGCATTGGGCTACGCTTCTGTATTGGTAGCCGCGTTTGTGGGACTCTACGATAAGCATTACGGGTTTTTTGAAGCCTACAACGTGACTGCCGTGGGCCTGGTTCTATACGCTCTACTTTCCAGTGCTTTTTTCTATTGGGTGCGGTTTGTTGAACGGGGTGTTGTTTATACGGGTATTGACTCTCAGGGTGCATCCGTTAGTGTCTACACCGATGTCCCAGACAAGTACACTCCTATTTACAAGATTCGGATTGTGGTGCAGGGCGACAAGAAGCTACGCACGGCACAGGCTAGCTTTACGGAGTGGTTTGGTCGGAATGGACTAATTGTATATGACAAGTTTGAAGCCTGGGTTGTTGAAACTCTTAATGGTAGTGGTGCCGCCTCCGAAAGCAAAAAGTCGAAATAAATCAAGATCTCTTTTTTTTTTTTTCTTTTTCAACTTTTTTTTGTATTTTTTTAATATTTACTTTTATCAATTGCATATGGTAAAGGTATTTTGGAGTAATTTAGTATTCTATAGGCTTGAAACCCTTCACTGAATGAACAGTCCCCCGTGACACCAGTGTGATAACCAAGCTATTTTAGTATCACGACTTTATTTATGCTATTGGGTGTTATATAGTGACTCTCAAACAGAGTGTGGCAGAACCACAAGCCGACTAAACCATCTCTACACGATATCGTTAACTAAAAGTATCATGAACACTTTCCAAATCTACAACCATAAAACGTCATTTAAATATTAAATCAAGCATGTATAGAATTGTTAGGTTTGAATAATTAAAATAAATAAAACTATTTCAAAATCTTAGGGGTTTTGAATTTTTCAAGGTTTTTTTTTTATGGATCTTACATTTTGGGTCTTTCATCAGGGGGGTCTTCAAAACGTCGGTAGTCGATACAACATCATTACTTTTGTAATAATGTACTTTTTTTTTTTTTTTTTTTTTTTCATTCCTGATATTCTCGATTTAATATTTTAGAGAAAATTTCATTTCTTTTTACGGCCGCCAATTTCATAATTGTTTTGTCAAAACCTTTTTGGCAATTTTGCTCATCATATGTCGAAAAGTGCAGTCGTCTTTGAACAAGTTAGAGCTTTTTTGTAAAAAAGCCCTGAGCTGACTTAATGACATTGGCATCTGCACAAGTTTTTCATCTGTAACTTCTGATAGTGAAGTTACGAGCTCTTGTGGGGTTACTGGACATTCCTCTGTTTTTATTGTCATGGGGTTCATAAGAGGTCTATCCACTGATACTGGCCACAATATTGATGCTTTCCAGCCTGCAATGATGTTACTTGACGTAATAGCAATCTTCCTTGCCTTGTGATAGCATTTTCATAAACGTAAGCTTGCCGTTTGGCGTGGAATCGGTCGATTACGCTTAACGTGTCAACCTCTCTACAATAGGCATTCTTAAGAGGGCTAAAAACGGCAAAATCAAGAGATTGAAGAACATGGGAAGCATGAGGAATTAAATGAATAAGAATAATATCATTTCTAAAGCATTAGGATATGAACTCCTTTGTTTTATGACTTCTATGGCCATCAACAATGAGAATTCTCATCTCTCCCTCTTTTGCTGGCTTTGTTTTGGGAATGAAGACTTTTTTTTCAGTCACACAAGGAAAATATTTTTATCAGATCAACTGCTTTCCGGTGCTGTAAAGTTCCAGCTATCATATGAGTGGTCTAACTTTTCTGGAAACTATTGCTGTTGGAATGAGCTTCCTTTGAAAATAATCAAAAGATCCAGAGCTTTGCCGACTGCCGAGATACATTCAATCATTGAGACCCAAGAACGCGACGGACGATGTTTGACCAAAAGCAGTATTTTGCTTTGATCTTCCAATTACTCGAAAGTTGTATTCTAGTTTTTTTTCATTATTCCGGTCTCGTCCATGTTGTAGCGATTTTCTGGTTTGACTCCTGTAACAGACGGTGTATCCATCATCTTAAAAATTTGTTTGATATTCGTAATCGTTGCTTTTTCACATCGTTGGATATCAAATTTCCGACTTTTCAAAGTCTCAATATATAAATTGCGGCGTATGAAGGTGCTTATCCAACGAGACCCGGTGTAATCCGTATACCCGTTTAAGTTGGCAATTTTACCAGCGAAGTTTATAACCTGTTTATGCTTAGGAAAAAAGCCCGCAGCAGTTCAAGTTAAAACTCACTTACAAAAACCCCCCTTTTTACTAAACTGGTAAAAATCTTTTGCCGGTTTGCACGACTTGTTTGGGTGTCTTGACGGCCTGAAAGACGACCGAATATGGTTGACCGCGGGACGCCAGTCTTCGCAGCAGCTTTACACGCAGACATCCCCTTATCCACTTCAGCGACTGCATTTTAAAAAATCATTTTTTTGGAAGTTTTTATTTGCCATTATAATGCAATAAAAATTATTTTAATAGCTTTGTTGGACACGAAATAACGCGATTGTAATGTGAGAAGGGGTGGTGATCGTTGTGAAAAAAAAAAATTGGTTTAGTCGGCTTGTGGTTCTACCACACTCTGTTTGAGTTATATGATCAAAAAAATATTGTTTTAACGTCAATTTTATCACAACTTGTCAAGATTTCATATTTTATATATTTTACTAATAGCGTCACGGGGACTGTTCACTCGGTGAGGCAGTTCAAGCCTATATTTACCTGACCTCCCGATTGCTTTGAAAATTACAAACATAAATTGTTACTTGTAAACTGACATTTGTAAGAAATCAATTCAATTCAAATTTATTCAATAAAAAAATGAATCAATGAAATCAACATGAAAAGTAGATAAAAACAATGAATGAATTACAGTCAATTATAATAACCATAAAAGAGTGGAAATAAATCAGATAAAAAAAGTTTTATCCTCCCCTTTTTCTTCTTTTTTCATACATCATAATGGCGAAAGATGAAAAAAAAATTTTTTTTTTTTTGATACCAGATGAACTATAGTAATTGATAAAATAACTAATTTTTTGCTAAAAAAAATAGTCTTTATTACGGGATCAATAATTCAATAATAGTAACAATGATAGTAGTGTACTGTGATTTAACACAACAAGTGTAGATACGTAAACTATTTTTTCCCAGATGAAACTGCTTTCAAAGATAAAAAAAAGTAAATATTTTACATTTACCGTTATCTGTTGACCGAATGCAAAAACATTAACAATTAACTGTTACTTGAACTTGACCTGTGAACTTGCAATAACACAAATTATAAAAGCAAGTATCATAGAAGTTATACACAAAAACCTTTCATAATGTAGAAGAATTTTTTTTTATTATGATCATAAAATGCTATAGTAATCTTTGTTATTATTATTTTAATTAACTATGTGATGTAAGGACAATAAACAGATTTTTTATCTATCTATCTATCTATTAACTAATTAACTTGAATATTGTTTTATTTTTTTTTATTTACAGATTAATGTGACAAAATCATTGTTTTGGTGTTTTTTTTTAAGGAAAAATAAAATACTTCAAAGGTTGTGTAATACATAAACTTGGATTTGCTCTAAAGAATTTGCGTAAAGGAATTTTTTTTTTTTACCTTTATTTCTTCTAATTTTTTTTTTTTGGAAAAAACTAGAAGAAATATTTAGTATATTCAAAATTATAAGCAAGCAAATACACTGATTAGTGGGTAAATTCATCTATATACTATAATGCCATCTTGGACTATGTTCACGTCAAAACAGAAGCCATTGGGTTCTGATCAGTTTAATTCAAGTGCTGAAAGTGTTGCTGAAGCCACAGAATCTGGTACTTCCAAAACTAAAAGAAATCCAGTGCTGACTACCAAAGAAGCGAGTGCATCTTATAGAGTTGTTCAACCTCTCAGGCAGGTAAGTATATTGACGTTTTATGGACATTCTTAAAGACCTTATTTTGTAAATGTGATTGTAGTAGCGTTACTGACTATCAAGTAGGTTGTTCGGGTGTGTATTTGCTGTGGCACACAACTTATCATTCCAACCGGTTTGTCAATCTTCCAATGTAAGTATCCTTTTTTTTTTTTGGAAATAAATTTTTTTTTTTTTTTGCAGCAGCAGCAAAAGTATTAACAACAGTGTTTTCTCTTAGGTTCTGTCTGCCAAACTATTCATGATCTGATAACGCCAAACTCTATAGATGCTGAGTACATTGACTTTCAAAAAGTTATGCAGGCAGTTATGACAGACAGTTCAAACTCTGAAAGGGATATTTCTTATCCAACTTTAGTAAAGCTGATCAAAAAAACTTTTACTAGTGCTATTTCTTTAAATAAGTCATTTTCTGTCGATCCATGTGTTCTTTCGTTATCACAACCCTATCTCAACTATTATGAAGCAACAAGTTTTTATGGGTTTATTGCTTCTCTAAACACAGCTCATCTTTCGAAACTTATTCTAAAATCTACTCTTTTACTGCTCAAAAGGCCCAGAATAACCATTGAAGCACCATGCGACATCCAGTTTTTACTTTTTATTCTTGAAAATCCAGCCCTTCAATTATCATTTGATTACTATGCATCTATTGAAGTAGCCCAAGATGATTCTACAGAATCTTTGGCGTACCAGGTGCTGGAACGAACGGTTTCAATTTTAGCACACTCTCCGCAAATTTGTAGACAATACTTATTTAACTGGATTACTCGATACCCTGAAGCTTCGTTTAATTACAAAGTAGAGTTGATAAACGCTTTAATTTTTCACCAGCTTGTTGAATACTATGGAATCTCTTCACAGAAGAAATGTTACAAACAGTACTTTGCGCAACTGATTGAGCAGTTGAAATCACCATCACGAAATTGGAAATTTTCCAATAAAATGAGATTTTCATCTCGATTTACTTTGAACCTTAAACCATCGTTACTTCAGCTGCCATCTCTCTCTGAGTTCACTAATATAGCGTCTGCTAGTTTTAATTCTTTTTCTCCTTTAACATTTGCACCATTTAAATTAAAAAATTGGCGCTCAAAAGAAAAAGTATTATCATATGGGAGTGACTGGAAACTAGTGGCATTTGCTCGTTTACAAGCTCTTTTTTTTAATGCAAATTTGATTACAGAAAAAATTCCAACGTCAGCGTTCTACAACATTTTGGTTGATTATATTAACGTTGAACTAGACTTTGACGCCTGGAAAGCAACTGGTTTTCCCAGAACGTTTGAAACCAAAAATTATGAGCACACCAATATGTCAACTTTAGTTTCGTCTTCTAATTTCAAGCTATCGTCTGATCTAATGTCAAATAATCATAGCTGGGCTTTTAGTCCAACATTCACATTTTGTCAATATCCTTTTTTGCTCTCTGTTAGTCAAAAAACACAAATTCTTGAGTATTATGCACGCCGTCAAATGGACCAAAAAGCACAGGAAGCATTTTCGGCTTCAAAAAAAAATAAAAGATTTTCAAGTCCTTATCTTTATATTGTTGTGAGAAGATCACACATTTTACAAGATTCGTTAGATTTTCTTTTATCGCATGAAAGTGAGCTAGAAAAAGGTATAACAGTCAAGTTTGAAGACGAATCTGGGATCGACGCCGGTGGGTTACGCAAAGAATGGTTTTTGCTACTTGTAAGAGAGCTGTTTGCCGCTGAAAAAGAGCTGTTTAAAGAAAACGAAGAGTCTAAGTACTACTGGTTCAATCTGTCTTCACTGCACCAGGTTAAGTTTTACAAGCTCACTGGAATAATATTGGGGCTTGCATTATATAATTCGACTATTCTCGACATTAACTTCCCTCCTGTACTATACAAGCTACTTCTTGGAAAAAAGTACAGTATTAAAGACTTTAAGGAATTTCAACCAACCTTTGGTGCTTCTTTAGAAAGTTTATTAAATTATGAAGGTGATGACTTTGAAAATGTTTTTGAACTTACTTTTTCCGTCACTAGGATCAACGATATTGGAGTCCCTGTTGACATAGAACTAATAACTGATGGTCTCAAAACCTCTGTTACAAAGTCCAACCGGGACTTTTATGTTGATAAAATTATTAAACATCATTTTGAAATTGAAGTAAAACCCGCTATATATGCTATGAAGTCTGGGTTTTATAAAGTGTTAGGTCATAATGTAATCACTCTTTTTCAACCATGCGAAATAGAAAATCTTTTATGCGGAAGCAACGAACCCATAAATGTGGCCGATTTGAAAGATATTACTTATTATAAAGATTGGAGTCAATACTATACTGACGAAAATGAAGCATCGGTCATTTGCTGGTTCTGGGAGCATTTGGAATCGCTTGAAAATGAAAATCTACGCAAGCTATTAATATTCGTTACAGGGTCAGACCGCATTCCTGCAACAGGAATCTCTACAATGCAGTTCACTATCACTCGACTTGGCGGAGACAGCAATAGATTTCCCATTTCTCATACATGCTTCAATGAATTATGCTTGTATGAATACAATACAAAACAAAAGTTAATTAAAAAATTGACAATGGCGGTCGAAGAAAGTGAAGGGTTTGGTTTGAAGTAATCGTGGAAAAAAAAAAACCCTAGACTATACGTCTATTGAGTGGTGAGAGTTTATTTTAACATAATTATTGAAAAAGATAAAATATGAAAAAAATGATAAAATGTAAAAATAAAATGGCAGACAGATTAGCCGATCAAGACTCTCTTCTAAGTTTAATTAGAAAATACAAACTTGCTAGTGCTGCAATTCCACCCAGTTGCATTGTGGCAGCAATGGCAAAACCTCCATCGCCATTTACATTGTCAGTAAAATCATTTGTATTCGAGTTGTGACCAGAGGATTCAAACATTGAAAACATTAGAAATGATACAAATGTCGACACTAGCTGAGGAACAGTAATTGCAACGTTGTGTAAACCCAGATATACACCTGAGTGCTCGCCTGTAGTAGAAATCGTATCAGTTCCATCTGAGTAAAAATCGTCTTCCGTCAAAGATACATTTCGGGTATGATTGTAAATACTGCGATTATTAGAATTGTTACCACTATAGTTGATAAGTCTGTCCGAGGCACTTCTGCTGGCAGGCCTAGAATCAGTTGAAATTTTTGGGTAATTTTTTTTCCGTTTCGGACTAAGTTGATCTTTTTCGTCAAATTCAGGTTGAGCAATATGAAGCTCAATGGTTTCTATGCTAGAGCTTCGTTTGTGCCGTGTGCTGTTAATCGAGGGAGTCCCTGAATCGATAGAACCTCTTGGTTCATGAAACAATGAGATCATCTCAATGTCTTGAGCACGGCTTCCTTTGGTGTGAAGACTAGACCTGTCACTATCGTCGTATTTCTTGGGATGAAAAATTGCGTTATTGTTACTGTTCAAATTACTGGTGGTTTGTTTCTGGCCAATTTTTAAAACCTCTTCAGCCAACAGAGAAAAAGGTGCCCATGTAGTAACAGACCAACAAACTCCAAAAAATCCTACTATCAAAGTTGCTTGACCAACAGATTTAACAAAAAGCATTGAGAAGGAAGATAAGGCGTAAATAACTTGTGATATTAACCAAATAAGAACCAAATCTACTTTACCAATGAAAAAATCACCAGTTGAAAGTTTGAGAATAAATCTTTGAAATGGCCTTATCAAAAGCCTTACACCTTGCCGAAGCTTTCTTGTGATCGGATTTCTCGAAAAGCTACTAGTTCCATGGAAACTTCCCGTGTCTTCAGTTGGAACATTGTTGAGTCTCTGTAAGATTTCTGGGAGAAGCAAAGAAAAAACTAAAGAAACTGTTGAAAAAACTGTTAAAGATAGCGAACCCACTCGCGCAATGTCACCTACACTATCTGATTTCTGTTCTGAATTATCGAGTTCTACAGACGTGACGTGTGAGTATTTGCTGTAAACCTCACCGACCCATGTAGAAGAGTAAAACAAAAAAAGAAACCAGCCGTACCAAGAGCACATCTGAATGTAAAAAATCAAACTAATTCTCCGAGGCAGCATTTTGACTGCTTGGTAGAGTGTCAAAAATACGTTGAAAATTTGTACCCAAATGCTTTTTTTCTTTTCACCGTACCTAGTCAATTGGATTCTTTCAGAAACAGCCGCACTCGTAATACCAACTGTAGCAAGTAATGAAAATGAAGCTATCACGCAAAGAGATTTGAGTTGTGTATCCCCTAACCAGCCTCCCAAAATGGCTACTAAATCCAAAAAGCCTCTGCTCGAAATGTTAGTTATCTCGTACTTAACGAGGGTTGTAAAAGATGACTTACAAAAAGTATCCAATCAAATGACCACCTGCTATCATTCTACCTGCCCATGCATTACCGAGCTGTTGCTTATTTGTAGGAAGAGTATCTATAATTAATGCTCGGCAACATGCTTGAACTGTTCAAAAAGTTAGAAAAATGCAACCTAAATGTCATAAAATAACCGTAAAATACCTGAGTTGACAGCAAAATCTGTCACGAAAATTGATATCACTGAAATCAAAATAGTAACCGAAGCCGCCTATCACCAAGGTCAGTAAATAACAAGCTTTAGGATAAGTGTTGTGATCCAAGCGTACCTTTTGCTCCTCAAAATTGAAAATAGAAGTTATCTCTTTTGCCCATGCCATGACACAAAGCCCTAGAGAAACAATTACTGATCCAATTAGCATAATAGGTCTTCTTCGGCCGTATTTAGAAGTTGAAGAGTCGGCAAGAACGCCAATAATAGGCTGCATTGTAAGGCCTGAAAGGGGGCCGGCAATCCAAACAAACGAAAGTAAAGATTTGGACATCCCTAACGACAAAAGGTAGACATTGACATAGGACATTTCCACTCCGTAAAAAAAAACTAAAAATTTTTTTATTAGTTTTCATGACCGACTTAAAATCAGATAAGTAAAGAAACGAGTTAGGCACATATCCATGTGAATTGCAAGCCAGCGACGCAAATAGTTAACAAAATCATTTGAATTGTTTCGGTTGACCCTTCGACTTTCGGGTATCCCATCCATTGTGCCCGTGCTAGCCAATCATTAGAAGAGATATTTGGCATTTTTTTTTTTTTTTTTATCTATCTGGAAGCCTTGAACTGTAAAATGACAAGTATTATTATTACAAGGTGTCAAACCCAAAAAGATAAGATCTAAGATGGGCATTCACTGAAGAATCGAAAATAAAATGAAGTTACCACCGTTGATTTGGAATTAAGCCCTTACCCTAGAAGTGATGTTTTTCAATCTCCAAAAGTTTCTAGTGAACGACTAATAACTTTCATTTTGTTTTTAATAAGACATTTTTATTTAGACATCACTAGAAACTAAAGAAAACGCTTAAACATGGAGAGATCTCAGATCAACTACTACATGGTAGCAGACGACTCAGCTGAGTCTAAGGAATACTCGACCAAGTTTGCTAAATGTATGTACATTGCACTATTTGCAACTGTTATAAAGCTTTATTACTGACAAATATTTTTAGTAATAGAGGATGACAAAGTAAAGCTTGTTGAACTTGTTCAGCTTCTCGGTGATTATCTAATAGAAGATGACGGCACCATTAGAGCAAAGGGTACGCAGCATCAATGAAATCATTTAACTGCTTTTCACTGACCTTTACATTTTCTCAGCCACTCGATGCATTACAGAGACTTTACAGGCATTATCACCTGCCAAACTCACAAAACAACAAGGTAAGTAGATTTCATGGTGGACATTGATACCGATCTAACGTTTTAAATCTAGTATCTGTTGTTGTTTCTTTCTTTTGTAACAGATTGGAAGATGACGATAGTATTTGCGAAGTTTGTGATGGTTTGATTTCTCTCATTGGCATGGCAGCGTTTAGCACGTCTAATCTAAAAGAGATTCTCCAAGGGTATGCTTAAAATCTTCTACAATAGATAGAAAATCTGTTTATTGTGCAATATATTACTACAATTATTTTTATTAACTTTTTTTTTTTTTTACTAGATTGAAAGATTCTATAAACATGAAGTCATTTAATCAAGCAACTCGCTACAAGGTTTTTTCTGTCATTGATATTATGATCAAGACGCATCTAGACTACCTTAAGTCTATCAACAATCTGTTTATCGAAACTTACATTCATCTTACATCGGGCGAAAAAGACCCCCGAAATCTTATGATTTCATTTGGCATTTCAGCTGTTATTTTGGAAAACTTTGATGTTACCAAGTTCAACGATGATCTTTTCGACGTCACTTTTTGCTACTTTCCAATCACATTTGAGCCACCAAAAAATGATCCTTATGGAATTACATCAGATGATTTACGTAAATCTCTATGCAGGAGTATCTCGGCTAATGGCAGTTTTGCTAAAGATGCTTTTCCTGGTCTTTTAGAGAAGCTTACATCAAGTTCTCTTAAAATTAAATCCGATACGCTGATTACGATTGCAGCATGTGTGAAGAACTATGAGCCAGACACTGTGGTTCCTTACTGGAGAGAACTATGGGATGGGCTTAAGTTTGAGATTATTCATGGTTCTGAAGAAAACACTCCTGAACTAACTTTAGATGTATTAAAAGCACTTGCTTCAACGTTGTTTAAAGCCTCAGATCAGTCCAACTACGAGTCATACTTGGAAGCTGTCATTACTGAGACTAAGGAAAACATTACTGATATTCAAAGTAAGAAATCTTTACCTTCTATTCGACTTGCCGCTGGTATTGCTGCTAGCTCTGAAGAAGTTTTCAATAAGATCACAAAAGCTATTCTTACTATGGTCTTAGATGCTTCTGCTAAGTCACCAACTGTGGCTGCTCAAAAAATTATTCTTGAAATGATTGCTTTTTTTCTCAAAAGCTCTATTGAGTTTCCTGGTGAAAATTTACTGGTTTCTTACAAAGATCCTATCTTGGAGTTTTACAGTAAGTCTCTGATGGGTACAGCTAAAGTCGAACTTGCACTAAGAATATCAGCCGTTCAGCACTTATCTGAATTGACTGCAATCAAAAACTTGCTGAGCTCTGATGAAATTGGATTGATTGTTCAGTACCTCAACGACGTTCTCTTAGATGATAACAAGCCAGAACTTAAGGAAGAAGCTCTGAAAGCGCTTGTTGTCATTTCTAATCTAAACGCTGAATTTATTCTATCTTTATCATACCCTGCATTATTAGCCAAACTCCCTGATACCGAAAGTACTACTGAAGAAGGACTGGAAGAAATCGAAGATGTTTTTTATTCACTGGCGTATATTACTGTTTCAAGATCCACACTTGAGGCTTTATCTATTCGTCTTTTGAATAAACTAGACGTTGTTTTAAGAAATGATTGTACAGTTAACTATCCTCTTTCTATTTTTACTGTTCTTCTTTCTGTTGTTGCAAAACTAAGTGATAAGTCGAAAGAAGACATTTCTATTTTGATCATCAGACTCATTCCTGAAATTTTTACGCGATTTATCGAGAACTACGAAAAGAATAAGCATGGTGTTTTATTTGAAAGTAGTATACTTCAGACTGCTAGTATGCTTATTATGTTAATTCTTCGAGCTGCCGATGCTCAAAAACAGGCTCAATTTGTTGAATGCCTTTTTAAGACTTTTTGGTTTTCTGAGTCCTCTAAACTCATTACTTCCAAGTTTTTCAAGCCTTCCAGTTTCAAGCCTTTTGCTCATGACTCTGAACCAACTAATATTGTTATGCTTTTCACCGCGGCTTTGGCCCCTGTGGTCAAGGATATTCCTTTGGGCGTGTCTGGTATAGAATTGATCAACAGAGTTTTGGATATTACTAACCGTACTACAGATCCTACTTTACGTTTGAGTTACCTGAGATTGATTTCTTTAGTCGTCAACAAGTGGATACCCGCTAAATCTACGGAGATCAAAGTTATCACAGATAAACTTGTTGACAAGTTTTCCAGCGAAAATTTACAGGAATCTTTGGGAAGCTTGGAGGTTTTCACATGGATTACTAAGGCTTTTATCATTAAAGCTGATCCTTATGGTTTTGAATTCATCAAAATTTTAATTGGATTGTTATCCGATGCCAAGTTGGGAGGTTTTGTCAGTAAGGCTTTTGACATTGTGGGCGACGATGACATGATTTTAAGTAAGGAGAACAATGTCATCATTAGGTTGCTCTACAAACAGCGTTATTTTTCGTTTGTTTTAGATCCTTTAGTAAATGGCTTCAAAAGTCATGTGTCTTCGCCTGATATCCAAGCCAACTATCTTGTTGCCATGTCTGGAGTACTTCGCCATATGCCGCCCAAGATTATCAGCAATGACGTACCTGTGTTTTTCCCTTTACTTTTGCAGTCTCTAGTCATCAAGGACACCCAAGTGCGAAAAGCCAGTATTTTAACAATAACTGCCACCCTACACGAGTCTTCTGAAATCGTATCTCAGCATCTTTCTTCTCTCATCCCACAACTGCTTGCTGCTGCATCTGAGAAAACTTCACCATCATCTGAAGTGAGAATTGTGGCGTTGAACTGTTTGGGCGAGTTCCCAGGATCCATTCCACGTAAAAACATTGAAAACTTTAGATCGATTATTATTAAAGGTCTCAGCGCCCCATTGGATGACAAGAAGCGTAACGTGAGAAAAGCGGCTGTTAACGCTAGGCAGAACTATTTTGAACTCAATGCGCCAGAATGAAGTCTATAAAGTATATATAGTATTTTTTTTTTCAAATTCAAAGGATATGTATATATTTTTTCTTTCTTTTTTTTTTTTTCGAGTAAACCACTAGTTATGTTGATATATATATCTTTTTCGCTCAAGTTTATTTGCATTCATTTTCAAAAAATCGAACTTTTTTGAAATTTACATTTTGTTTCTATCTTCTATCACAAAGATGCGTATAATGGCGTTTACTACACACTTTTTGTTTTTTTGTTTATTTTTTAGAATTCAAGAGAAAAAAAAATTAGCCGAAGTACCAAAAAGCACTCCACACGGGACTCGAACCCGCAGTCTTTCGCTTAGGAGGCGAATGCCTTACCATTTGGCCAATGGAGCTAATTATTTAAAAAGTTAAAACTGTGATTTAGTATACTGTTGTTTTCTAAAAACTTGCAATAATTGTTAAAGTAGTGACAAATGTTTTTAAACGATTCCAAGAAAGTCAGCGTTTTTATATGATTTTAGTTTTAATTTAGGCCAATTCAAATTTTAATATTTATGCTAATAATTCTTACGTGTTTCATTTTAAATGTTATTTCTAAAATCACGGCTCAGAAAAGCTTAAAGTTTTTGGGATTGAAAATCATCTGTGAGCTTAATTTTTCATAAGAGTGCAAGGAACGTTATCGCCAAAAAAAAAAGCCATGAATATCATAGATCTATTCTGTGGTGCGCACAGTGGTATTTCTTGTCAGCAAATAAAGCAACTCTACAATTCATGTGTACGACCAATAATTGAATATGTCAGTCTCGGTTGGTATCACAAATAAACTTGTCAATAAAAAAAATTGATTCAAAAAGTCTAGTATACTGAAACACCTAAAGCGCGCTGAGAACGCTAATTTTAAAGTCTCATAGAGACAAATGTATTTTGAATTCCATGTCTT